>MU223584.1:2721757-2733574 GCA_018584345.1 Thuja plicata
TTATTTTTACTAATCTTGTATATAAAGAAGTCCTAAGGACTCTAGACTATCCTAGGACCTTATTTAAGGTATAATAACCTATTTCTAATTATATTCCTAATCAAAATGTCCCATAGGTCCTAAGACTCAAGGTTTATAGAATCACCAATGAGCCTTAGGCCTTTACACATGGACAATATCAACTTAATAACAACTTAAGATATGATGCTCCCTATCATGAGTCATCTTAGTGGATATGAGTATAGTGCCATGTTCATGTAATGTGCCTTGAATCACTGATTTGTTGGAGTGAACTGATTTGTTGGAGTGAGGGCTCTGCACCAATATCAATCATCATTATGTTATGATTCTTCATGTCCACCATCTGATCCACATACATAGGTCTAGGTGGTTCCACATACTTGTGGTCCAAGAATGGAAACTAGTATCTCCAATAGTAGATATGTGTATCCTCATCAACTCTTGTCATGCAGGAAAGTTGTCTTTGTTAAGCTTGGGGATCTCCCTTTTGTAAGACATCTTTGATCTTTAGCTTAGGCCTTGAAACCTTTCCTGAAAGCACCAAAATCCCTGATACCAATTGTTGGAAATGAGTTGAGTAATTGAGAGGGGAGGGGTGAATCAATTACCACAAAATAAATCTAAGTCCCTTAGATGTCTTAATCAAACTTATCACTCTGCTCAGTTAATAAAAGATATTATGTTGTTACTCAGTTAACAAAGCAATATTAAGATATTAAATTTGATTAACCTTTAGTGATTAAGTGCAAAAACCTAAAGCATAAAAAAAATAACAGGTACACAGATGACACCAAGATTTAATGTGGAAATCCAATTTGGGAAAACCACCAATTGCAACTAGTTACCATTTTTCACTCTTCTGATGTGAGCCCTGTTAGGAGTCAACCCTATTAAAGGTTACAAAACACACTATTAGGTGTGACCTTGTTAGAGGATTTAATCACCCTGTTAGGAGTGGCCTTGTTAGAGGTCTTCAAACACTTCAATGTAGAAATGCCACCTTGTGAGAGGATTTATGAAAGACTATTAAGTCAACTCTGTCAAGAGATTTGGATCACTACTACAATTGTTAGAGAGTAACAATGAGTTGACCTAGTTGAAGAAGCAACTGAATTTGCAGATTCAGATCTTTGTTCTGACTTTAACTGGATCCTCACTGATCAAATATTCTTTTGCAGCTCGGTCTGGATATTCTGTCCTTAATCAGAATTCCTTCTTACTTCGCCTTCACTCTTCATATCAAAAAATATGCTACCTATTCAATCCAAACTTGACCTTGTATATATATGATAACCTTTGTCAATTATGCTTGAATATCCTTCCAAATAAACAATAAAACTCAAATCTGTCGGCTGCAATTAACCAATTAAACATAAAATGTAAACTGTTGTAAGACGGCTTACACTAAATGCATAACTCGGTTAACATTGTATTCCTTCGATGCCCAACCATTACTCAGCTAAAACTGAACTTACTGTATTGCCTGAGTGAACTCGGTTAATACTGCAAATCACTTGGTTGATACTGGAGTCTTCTTCAATACCTGAGAGAGCTCGACATACCCTGACTATGCTCAGTTGGGTTTAGATATTTGTGTAACATCGATGAAAATACACAATTGAATAATTATCTTCAACAATATTAACCTAATCTTTTAATAAATTTACGGTAATTAAGATTTGGATGGATCAACGCAACTTAAATTAAGTTATCTAACCTTTGTATTGGACTAGTAAACATTGTAATAAGACATTATTTAAGATTTAAATAATAGAATTGGTAAAATATTTATTTAATCCTTTATAGAAAATTATCGTGAATGGTTCTCACATCTTCAAGACTCTTTTAAGGTATGAATATAATTTATTTTGTCAACTTTATTAGTGTTAGTTTTCTTGTCATATCAAGATGATTACCCTATAGAGGAGGCAAATTGCAGAACAAAACATATTGACATCATATATCAATTCATCAGAGAAAAGGTGGAAGAAAGTGCAGTAAAGATAGAGTATGTACCCACAAAGGATCATATTACATACATATTCACCAAACCTTTGTGCAAGGATACTTTTGAGTATCTCATAGGGAAGTTGGGGGTTCTACCTCTTCCTAGTGTTCACTAGATGCACTGGTGTGTGCATTGATCCAATACTTTCCATAGTTATATCTTTCTAGATCAGTGCTTGGAGGCTTCCTCCCAGGAAGAGTAGATTATTTCAAAAAGGGGGAGTTTTTATTGGTCCTTTGTCATTGTTGTCAAAGAGGGAGAAGTTTCCTAGTTGTTTTTGCGGTTTGTTATTGATGAATATTGTCATCAATGATAGAGGGGGAGATTATTAGACTGTGAAGTTGATGCTTTCCAATGGCGTTGTTATTAATAGTTGTCATTGTAATAATTTGAAGTCAAAAGATTTTATTTGTTTGCAAGAAATCAAGGTGGTAGGTTTTCAAGCTCACTCCATTTTGAAGTTCCTTTGGGACAAAGCTATCGGATTTCACTCGAACCATGAGAGAGGAAAAGGAGGAGTTGCAATCTTAATTAATCCAAAATGGGAGAGTCTTATTGTGAATCATGGGTGCTCAACTTGTCAGTGTGCAATATGGGTGACAATGAAACAGGGGAAGAATATGTTTGGTATTTGTAATGTGTATGCCCCAAATAGCTATAGAGCAAGATCAAAATTATGGGAGTGGTGTTGTGCTCATCTTCCTAAAGTTCCTTGGGTGTTTGTTGGAGATTTCAACATGGTGGAGCACATAGCAGATAAATCAGGAGGGCAGGATCAGTCTTGGAAAGGCAATGAGCTTTTCTTTTGGCACAAGTTCAGAAGGAAGTTTAATCTTCTGGATCCTATGGAGCATATGTATGGTAAGTTTCCTGATATATGGTACACTTGGTGCAATAATCAAAGAGGTAAACAAAGAGTCTACTGTAGGTTGGACAGATTCTATGGAGATATCTCATTGGTATCCTTCATCCCAGAGAGGAATCATGCTCCTGTCCAAGTCTTCCCTGCCTCACTTTTAGATCATTCGCCTATTCATACTTGTTGCAGGATTGAGGATTATAGGAGTTTAGTTGAATTGCATGGGAAGGATAGCCCCTTCAAACTCAACACCTCGCTCCTTGAAGATCCTGATAACATAGAGGCTATTCTTATGGTCTCGGAACTTACTAGTATTGGTAACCCTCTCTTAGGTGCTATCAATCTTTGGGATCTAGAGGTAGATACTTGGAAAAACCTTCTTCAAGTAATTGGAAAAAAATTGGCAATGGATAGGAATAAAGAAGAATCATTCTGGCAGAACAGGCTGAACACTATTGAAAAAGAATTCTAGGATAGAGGGAATAATGAGGTATTGGAAACCCAGTTGGCTAACACCAGACAGAATTTGAGTATCATTCAGAGGTATAAGATTCAAGGGCAGAAAATTAGAGCCAAGATGAATTGGCTTAATGAGGGGGATAAGGGGTCTGAGTATTTTTTCAATATTATAAGGGCTAAACATAAAAGAGAAATGATTAATGAAATCCAGTTGGAGGGCAGACATACTAGTGAACCAGAGGAGATTCAGAATGCATTCTACAGGTTCTATAGTGATTTATTTTCCTCAAAGGTGTCGGTTGAAAGTAAAACAACAATGAATGAGTGCCTGAATCTCATCCCTCAAAAACTCTCAATAGCAGAATAGAACAATCTCAGTAAGGTGCTCTCTGTGGAAGAAATTTCTGCAGCCATTAATTCCTTCTCAAATGGGAAATCCCCAGGGATGGATGGTCTCCCAGCTGAATTTTACAAGAAAAAAAAAAGCTGGATATGTACTGAACTGCTATATGTGTATGAAGAAGCTTTCATAAAGGGATCTCTAGGAAGGAATATCAATAAAGGAGTTGTTAAACTCCTTCTAAAAATAGGTGATAGATCTCTTGTTAAGAATTCAAGGCCGATCACACTGTTGAACCTATCATATAAAATTTTAGCTAAAGCTCTTGCTAGAAGGATTGCCCCTCTTCTGAATAGATTTATCTCACAGACACAAATAGGTTTTATTCAATGGAGATACAATCTGGAGAATCTAATTACCAGCTGGGAGGCCATGCATTGGGCTAAGGCAAATGGGCAGGAGGTGGCTATGATTTTGTTAGATTTTGAAAAGGCCTATGACAGGATAGAATGGGAATTTGTTCTAGGTATGCTGAAAGCATTTGGATTTCTAGAGCTCTATTGAAAATGGATAAGCATTCCATTTAAGGATGCTACTACAGTCATAGATGTTAATGGCACATTGTCTGACCCTATTGTGCTTCAAAGGTCTATAAGGCAGGGATGCCCTATTGCCCCTCTGTTGTTTGTAATTGCTACAAATGCTCTATTTTATACCTTAAGGGCTCTAGAGATAGGACCTCCCTTAAAAGGGATCTCTCTTCCTAATAAGGAAGATTTGCTTAATGTTCAGTTTGCAGATGACACATCTCTCTTCCTTGGCCTCATAGTAGTCAATTTTGATAATGCCATTAAGAGGCTAAATATTTTTTGTCAAGCATCAGGTTCCAAAATTTCTCCATCCAAATCCACTGTGTTGGGCTGGTCTCAGGAGCCACCAGATTGGCTGGCATGTAAGGGATGACAATGGGCAGGGCCAAACCAGATTGTCAAATACCTTGGTATCCCCTTCTCAGTAGAACCCAATCTAAATAACATGTGGGATTGAATATATGACAAAATTAGTAAGAAACATATCAAATGGCAGACACACTCCTTATCCATTGCAAGAAGGCTCCAAGTTGTACAAAAAGTTCTTTCAGCTCACCACATTTATTATGCTCCAGCTTGGCTAGTTCTAACTTCTCAGGTGAATATGATTGAGAAGATCCTCTAAGACTTCCTATGGTCGGATGGGAAGGGTAATAAGAAAAGGCATTGTGTTAAATGGGCCTGGTGCTATCAAGAGAAGAGTCAAGGTGGGTTGGGGTTGAAAGACCTTAGGGCACATGGTTCTGCCCTTGCATCTAAATGGGTGCTAAAATCCCTCTGGGGTAACGAACCATGGAAAATTCATATTAGAAATAATATTGACAAGTTGGTTATCAGAAAAGGGAAGCAGTGGAAAGATGTGTCAGTCTTTGATATTGTATTTGGAGAGTTTAGTATGAGATTGTTCAGGTCTAAGATTTTTCAGGTCTTTTGGAAGGCATGGGTCCAGGTGAGGCAATTCATCCCGGAGAGGGGGGCACCAGGAGGTCCTCCTTATTTTCTTGTTAAGGATAGATCTATTTGGTGGGGGCTCTACTGCAATGGCAAACCCTTGGCTCTAACTCAGATTTGTTCTGCAAAGGTATGGAATCTGAAGGGGATCTCTTTGATTTAGGACATCTTGGATGGTGGGCAGTTAGGTGAGTGGGAGGATATTAAAGCTCAATTTAGCATCCCTGACTCACAGAAGAAGACTTACACACTTATTAAGAAAGCAACCCATAATAATAACACAAGAGAGATTATTGATTCATAAACTTTCCTTAATAAAATTAAATGGACTGATGGCAGTTTGTTGATAGATACTACCACTAAGAACTTGTATCACTGTATGAAGAATGATTCCTCTCTTATTTCTTGGGTGACTCAGTGTTGGGGGCAGATTAATCCATTTTCTAATTGGACTTTCTTTTTTGATTACTTTTGGAAAGGTAAAGCAGAACCAAAGAAAATTTGTTTTAAATGGTTGTTTTTTATTAAGAAATTGGCTATTGGGAAGGTGCTTTCTTCTATTGGTCTTGCTCCTATTTCTTGTAGTTTATGTAATGTTGTTGAGTCTTTTGAGCATTTATTTTTTGAGTGTATCTATGCACGTAAGATTTGGTCAATTTTTCTTGGCTCCCCTTGTCTCTAGAATTGTATGTCTGGTATTTCTTGGGCTGAAATCCTCGCTGGTTATGTGGAAAGATTTGAATCTAAACTCAATAATTTTTTGTTTGCTCTAACAATTGAGGTGCTATGGACTCTTTGGAAGGACCGGAATAGAGAATTTTTTCAAGCTGAGAGGAGGAAACTTACTGAGTTTAACTTTAAACTCACACATTTCTTTATCATGACATAGGTTTCCTTGGTGCTCCACATAACGAGGAGTGAATTTATGAGGTTAGTTCAAGAAGGCTGCTTGTTGATCAACAAAGACCAAGTGCAAGCTGTAAACTACATTTCAGAATACCAAATTTTCCTAGCTCCCACAGAAGTGGAGGATCTGAACAATAGGATCACTGGATGGCAGATCAATAGCGATTCTCAGAGGGAAGTCCTTATTGACCCCAATTTGGAGGGCACTCAGTCAGGCTAGGTGACAAGGAACAGGCAGGAGGAGGAACAAGCATCTGTGGAGATTCCAGTGGTCCAAACTGATAAAGACAGCCACAATGATGGCTGGGATTAGACTACAGTAGCACTCTAAGATCCTTCTTTTTAATCTATATGTAACTAGTTGTATCTTGTGTAGACTTATGGTTTAATTTCAGATGCATTATATATAGTTAAGAAATATCACCCCCCCTAATTTTGTAATTGTATATGTAAAGGGGGTGTAAAAAATGATGTTGATACTCAGACTCTACTCCATACTTGTAAAAATTATTAAACTATCTTAATAGAAAAAAAAACATACTCATATCTAAACTTTTATTGTATCAATTACTATGTTTTTGGCATAGTGTTGTATCGGTTGTTGTATACCGACAGATTGGCGTATCAGTTAGAGTGTCTGGTGTATCAGTTGGTGTGCTTGGCGTGTTCATCAATAGATTTTGGTCCCTTAAATCTACATTTTCATAGATTGTATGCTTGATCCTTGGTAGATGTGTTTCGGTCCTAGATTTGGTTTTGTAACATGTACCTTGGAGAAGGTGTTGTGTAGCACGGCGTGTTGTATTGGTCAAGGTGATCCTCATTTCATTCCTTCCCACTGCCGGAATGTTTCGGTGTGATCTATTTCAAATTGTGAATCTAACCTTATGGATCTCATGGTTTTATATAAATCAGGCATGAACATAAGTAAGTAAGTATGCATGTGTGGATTATGTGAATTTTATGCAAAGTGACTATGAATTCATGTGAAGGAGATATGTATTCATGCAGAGAAGTCTGTAAATCTTAGAGGTGGATTCTATTCCTTTTCATATCTTTTGACAATGAGCCCATGTGTATCGACAACGAGCCCTTGTGTATCAACAATGAGCCCTTGTGTATCGATAGTGTGCCCTTATGTATCGGTAGGTAGCCCTTGTGTATTGGCAGTGAGCCTTCTAGCAATGTGCCCTTGTGTATTGGCAGTGAGCCTTCTTGTAGTGAGCATTTCTGGTATTGAGCCTTTGTATCAAATCCCCTTTCATTTTCACCTTAACAGGTGTTTTTATATTTCATGAGAATTACCTTCTTCGTGGTTTTACCCATCTCGGGATTTCCATGTAAAATCCGGTGTTCTCTATTTTGGTGTTCCTGTGCATTTCATGTTTATATTTTTTGTGGATGTTTAATATGCTAAATTGACAAATCTTAATTTGTTATTTGAATTGTTTAAGTGTTGAACGATAGAGAGAAAGTTTTGTAAAGTTGTGTGGGAATAATTGTTTCACCCCCCTCTCATCTATTCGACTTGTTCAACAACTATAGCTCAGGGATTTTAACTGAAAAAATATATAAAATCCTATATATCTATTATAATATTCATGGGTCTTCAAAGAGATAAAATATTTAATTTAGCTACATCTTACTTTATCATGCAATGAATAGTGATAATCACTGTATCATCCTAAAAAGTAAGCATTTGATTTGTGTTCAATTTAGGATCATTTTGGGCCCGCTTTAGTGTGGTTCCTTTGATTGGGTTTTATATTGCACTTAATTGTAAACTTTATTAACATATGGGTCCATGTTTCTTCCCTAATCCTCCCTAATTTGTGCAAAATTGAGGTAGGATCTTATTTCTAAGAATCCTCCCCTATTTTCATCCAATTGCAAAATTTCCCCTTCCTTTTATGGTCTTGGAATTTGTTCCCAACATCAAAATCAAATGACCTTCCAGATCCCACAAAGATTATAGGTCATGCCCTCCAATCACAAGAAACCATCTTTCTAGAGGGGCACAATCAAAGTTCAAATGCACCCCCAAGGGTGAGGTTGAAGTTTGGCTTTACCCTTGGGTTTTTGATCCCAGATTGGGCTCTGGGTCCTATTTGGTACATTCACCAGGGTTCTGGATCGATGGTCGAGCAATGTAATTCTATTTTCAGACGCACTATAAAAGGATCTCCCTCTTTCTTCATTTTTATATCTATGATCTACGTCCTATGATATACATATACATGCATTCACAAGCAATTATTGATAAAATAATCAAGGCAAGTATTGAGCATCCAAGTACGATTTCAAGTGGCATTCAAGTCTTTGAGTATTCAAGTTGTCTTCCATATATCAAGCTTCTTTCCCCATTGAGGCCAAGCAAAGGAGTTTCTTGGAAGGACATTGACATCTTTTCCTCAATCATTCATTGCCGATTTATAAAACATCTTCATAAGGTTTTGTCTTGCATGAATTCCTTTTGGGTTTTTTGTGGAGTCAAAGTTGCATCAACATTATTGATCACATTCAAAGAGGTAAGAGTATCTACATTGCATGATACACTTTATTTTAGATCTAATCTCTATTACATGTCAGTATTCCTTACTTCATTTTAATTCAAGGTTAATTCCTAAATTGGGGCTTGACCAAGACAAGCCCCCCTCCACCAACAATTTCCTTTTTTTTGTGTGAAGGAACACGTTTCAGGATTTGTGGAGTTGGATTGGGGCATTTTTGGGGTCATCTCAGAGATCGAAATCAAAAAGTACATAGTCGCAAACAAAAGGGTGTAATTGAGAAGTCAACTTGTACCTAAAAAGTTGACTTGTTCCTTAGAGGCTCATAATTTCACACTTGAGAGTTATAGGTGCCAGGGTCCCAAATCCAAAATTATTTCACTATGTGACCTCCAGGTGGCTGGAAATTGCAGTTTCAAGGCTCATAACCTCATAATTTATTTCAAGGTGCACAATTCCTTCTCCAATCTTGCATTTACTTTTAGATCTATCATTGTAATAGTAATCTTTATTTAATTTTTATATTTTTACTTGTTCTTTAACCAATTAGTCAAATCTATCAATTTCTTAATAGCGGAAACAGGTCTTATCCTCCCCCCTTTGCATCTAGGTTTTTCATTTGCACCCTTTATCTTGGGTTGTGCTATTCAAGCTTTGGTACAAAGAGGCTAGGTTTGTCTATTTCCCACATTTCTATATCAAGATTTTGGTGAGTGATCAGTATCTTAGCATTTCTCACCATTTTCTTCTATACAATGACAAATCAACTCAATTACAAGGTTTTAAGGAAATTTCTAATAGCTAATGGTTTCTCTGTCTTCTAAATACCCACTTGAAAGATTCATAATTAAATTTTACTGTGGAATTACCTCCATAATGGTGGTCTCAAGAAAAAAATCTAAGATTTTCATCATCAAGCACACAAGAGAAGACATGCTAATTCTTTAGCAAATTTAACTAGCATTGTACTGAGGAAAGAAGAAGAACTGATTATATTAATAACATAAAAATACTTCCAGTTGTACACTTGATAAGATGAAATCGTAGGTTAAGAACAAAATTGGATTTTTGCGGTGTTAAAATTTATAGCTTTTGAGCTCTGAAGACTTAGGTAAAAGGTAGAAAATAAAGAAAACACTGTGACAACCTGCACCAACAATCTTCTTGCCATGAAATTGATGCGGGGTAAGGAATAGAACATTTGTGCCATGAGTACCACTGGCAGTCAACACTTATGCCTTGATAGTTGAAAGACATATCTAATGTGACATTTCATGGTGGGCCCCTTATTGTGTGCACCACTATAATTTGATAAAAATTTCCCAAGCTTAGAAATATCTTAAGTAGGAATGAAATATGGCCATTCATAAGTATAAATACATAAGACTTTTATTATATAATTCACAATTGTGATGTTGAAAAAAAAATGGATGAGACCAATAAAAATACGATTACCAGTGGTTACTTATTAGAAGCCAATTTTCCCTAATGGTAAAGATAACAAAATAGGAAAGTGAATACAACGATTCATTTGGTATTTAATCATATATATACTAGTTTATAGTTAGATGTGATGACCCCTAAGTAGAGATGTGTACAAATATTATGAACCAAAGGCATGGAATTGAGTTCCTTAATTGAAAACCTCTTGTGGCTCTATGAAAATTGTGCATCACTGCTAGCTAAAGCTCCAAAAGGAAAATACAATACCCTCGATGACCACTAATTGGAAAAAGAATCTCCTTGGGTCATTGCATACATAAAAATGAAAAAGTGGTTCTTTTGTGTTTGTTAAGCACACATTTATTGCTAAAAGGATTTAGAAAATATCAAGCCAATAAACATTGCATCAAGTTAGAGAAATAACCATTGCAGGCATGAGAAAACTAGGATCTCTATTATTCTATAACTTGCAAGCTATGCATGAAATATGTTTGTTAAAAAGATATCTGACACTTCTAACAAATTTATTTTTGTACGTTTAATATTAAATTTTTGTTATCATCCTTCCCGTCTGTGCATGGAATCTTTGGAATAGGGTGTTGGTATCCATCAAAAGCATAAAAAGAAGCAAATGCTCTGGTAATCGTGCATGCATCATGTGGATGTAAAGAAAAAAAATAAGGGTTGAAGGATTTGCAGAAAAGCCTAAAAAATCAAACCAAACTCCATTTTTCTCACATTTGGTGCACAAATTACCCAAAAACCTAGTACTTGAGTAGGACAACAAGAATATCTATCAATTGAAAAGATCCTTCTATTACCTGTTAACCATTGAGATAGATGTGAGAACTAGTTTAATATAGGGCCCGTTTGGACGCAGGCATATCGGCCGTTATTCCTGAATTGCGAATTTAGAATTTGAAATCCATTGTTTGTGGTCGACATGCACGGATGGAATTGGAATTTCAGTATGCCAATTTTGCCAAAAAAATGGGCATACCATCTTCCACTTGAAAAGGTGGAATTGGAATTGCGGGCTCGCATGCCGGTTTTTGAATTCCAATTTTGAAGGGTCGTCGGGTCCGCGTGGGTGTTTATAATTTTTGACATCCGCTTTTTATTTTCATATCCAACGGCATTTTTCCTTCGTCCGTGTGAGTAGGCTGCTCGAAACCCTATCTTCTGTGCTTACGAGAGCTTGTTCGTTTCGCTTTGTCGGTTGCAACGACCAATTTCTCAGAATCCCCACTGGTTCGGAGAGGTAAGTATTACATTGTTCGATTCCCTATTGCTGCCATTCAAACTTCAAATCAGTTTTGGTGATGCTCTGTAATTGATGGTTTCTTGACTGCACATTTGGGCTTTAGATCAGTAATGGGGGTGATTAAGGAGGGAGTTCAGTTGTATGTCTCTATTTTTTTTTGTGCTTTGCTGTTATATCCTGCTTCCATGGCTGCCAAGGCCAAGAAGCCAGTGGATATGCCTTTTGGACAAACAGTCAGGGGCGGGGTTCGAGTCCAAGGGCACACATCTATTTGGGCATTTCCGCATACAGATAAAGCTGGTTGTATTTCGGTTTCTAGAGTAGAAAACTGCAACTCATCTGGTCTCTTAGGCACCTCATCAAATGTCATCCTTCATCTTCGCTATAAAACCATCTTACCTTGCATGACCATCCTTTCTTGTTGTTATTTGTGTGGGGAAATGCAACTTTTCATCTTATATATATA
>MU223584.1:2733674-2753671 GCA_018584345.1 Thuja plicata
CGTCCAAACGGGTCGAACACATATTCCGGATATCATTTTGAGGATATGATATTCTAGAATTGCAGCATATTCTAGAATTGACTATATCCGGCATTCCGTATGCCTGCGTCCAAACGGGCCCATAGAGAAAATCAAATCAAATGAATTGAAAGAATTTAAAGGACGGTATGGTTTTGACTAGAATCCATTGGTCCCCTACATATAGAGTTGTTCAATTGAATTCTCCCAATTAAACACATTCAGTTTCAACCAAGTAATGCAATCAGGTAGTAACCATGGTAAAATGTGAGATTGTTTTGTAAGTTAGTTCTCTAAAGTGCCCGCTGTCAGTGAAGAGTTCAAGTTGGCAACATAACACCCTAAAACTTATATTTTGTAATAGAATGACATATGCAATGTTTAGGAGTTTGTTACAAAAAATTGATTAAGATTTAAAGAAACTTCTATTTAGAATCAATCTCTTAAGATTGATAGGAGCAAATCAACAAAAATAGGAGCAACGTTATATTCAAATCCTTAATAGTGACAACTCTTTAAGGCCTAGAGAAAAATCTTATTCTGGATTCTAGTTTTTTTTCATCACGATTGGATTACTCATAAATGGCGTTACCTTGTTTCCCATATTTCATCTTTGTAGGCTCCATGTACATCTACACACTTACATGTAAACACAATTAAATTTGATGTTGAAATTATCAATAAATTAAATAAATAATTTTTTTGGTTATGACACAACAATTGGTCAAGTATAGAGGCAAATAAAATATGAACCAAGTTGGAAGAGCCGAAATAGAACTCATTAAGTAAAGTGGCGAGAGGATAATGGAGGTAGTCACATAAATAATAGAGCCAGAGCCGAGGCGACAATAAAGGCACAAACATGGCAAAAATAAAGGAGCATGGCACAAATACACGATGTAATTTACCGAAACCTTAAGGAATTCTAATTCTAATTCCCGGTCGACTTTAACCCCAATTTTTACACAACCAAGGCGGACATGCTGACCATGATTCACGACATTACAGTGCAAATGTGTATGAATTTATAGAAATATTGGATAAATTACAAAAGAATAGGTCTGCCACTTATAAATTTGTTTAGAGTATGTAGAGATTTAGGCACAATAAACATATTATATTCTTTTGTTTCATATTTTTTTTTATGAGAGCATCTCTCTCTCTCTAATTTGTTTTAAAACAATGTCCCCCTACAAATCTACCCATATCGCCTAAATTTTTTGACTGATAAAATTGAAGATAATTACATTTTATAATATATTTTGTTAAAAAAAATGTATCTAAATTTTAGGAACAATAATTTCTTTTTGCATATGAAAAAAATCTCCAATCGGATTGATTAAAAAAGTAAACATTAATAACATGTTAAGTTCAGTTTGATGCCTATAGTTCTAGGAAGGAACTAAAAATGGCGTAATTTTCTAACTAGCATTCAATCTTTTCATTTACAAGATTGGGGAGGCCAATCATGTTAGTAATACACAAACATATATAGTTTTAATAATTTTTATTGTTTTACAAATTTATGAATTTTTAATTTAATATTTTTTCATTTTTAATAATTTATTAATTCTTAGTATTTCTTTTATTTCTTTTAAAAATTAAAGTTGACTATTTGATTTCCTTTTTATTTGATTTCCGAGATGGGGGAGAAAGGAGGATAACATCCCTCCAGATATAAAAGCTCTCATTTGGGACGAGAGATAAACTAATCTTTAATACCTGTGTGGTTGTTACAAATTTGTTTAAGTGTTGGCTTTGCAACTGTTTGTGGTAGAAGATGATTCTTGGCAACAATAGGCACCAACATTACCATTCGGAAGGCTGGTAGTATGGCCTTTGACAAAGCTAATATTACTCATAGGGATATGAATGACAAGACATTATGAATGGTTCAAACACTAGATGAGAGGACTTTTATTGCTCAACACCTTTTTGGTATGTACCTGCCACACAAGTAGATGACTTCTTGTTTGGGGTAATTTCAAACTGCCCTCTTGCCACCCTTACCTATCCTTAGCTGCAGGTAAAGACAATGACAATAAGCATGAAAGGCACGACTTAAACAATATGAAGCAAAGGGAGGTTAATGAGAGAGACTGTGTCACTATGAACAAATTCAAGAAGGAAAACAATGCTCTTGATAATGAGGGAAGACTGTCAAATATGAGCAAAGGAGATTGTTGACTGATGCTAGTGGGTTGAGTGAGAGGAAAGCCTAGGTGGTGCACAAGTAGAAGCTGATAAGTGATTTCACCAACTAGAGAAGGGATTAGGGCGAGAAAGGGCCCACCCAAGGGAAAAAAGAGACCAACAAGGACAAACTAAATAAATTTAAAACTAGATATTAATGACATACTAAATAAATTTTTAACTATAACAACAACCACTTGTCAGCACCACATACCTTTGACGATTTCAGATCGAACCACCACCCAACAACTTCAATATTTAGCTGGCACAACAAGAATACAATTTGTTTCACATAAGAGTCTCACTAACAACACAAATCCACTTCTACTCTGCAAACAACAACTCATCTCACTTGAAAGAAGGTGGTCTGATAATGTCATATCAAACCACCATCCAACAACTTCAATATTTAGGCCGGACAAGAATACAATTCTTTCCACAAAAGAGTCTCACTAACAACACAAATCCACTTCTACTTTGCAAACAATAACTCATCTCACTTGAAAGAAGGCACTCACCACTCCTTTGTGGTGGGTAATTTTTTTTAGCAGCTCATCTTAAGACCAACACTCTCTGTTTCTATAGGCTCTACAAAATAATCTACCATTAGCTCTAATAACATCAATCTCAACTCTTCTTTGGCAAATTAATTTTGTAGACTTGGAATGCTCTATGACTTGAATTTGAATATATTAAAATTGGAGTTGATATAAAGATTCACACATAGTTTACCCCACAAAAGACACCAATAGTCATGGAAGGAGGTCAGAAAGAATGCTAATTGCATAGCCTCATATTTATTTGCAAATCATGTAAGGGACCACCGACGGCTATGAAAATAAAATTGCCACATGTAGATGCTTTAGTTTGTTATGTTGACTTTACGGTTACACGCATCACTTCAATAACATCATCCAAGTGAGTTGATTTATTTGATATAATACATCTACAGGTCATCAAGAACATTATATCTTCAAGGGTATCTGCATAAAACATAAAAGCTTTTATATCTTCAAGGGTATCCACTTTTATATGTTTTAAGCAGACACCCTTGAAGATATAATGTTCTCGATAACCTACAAATGTATTCTATCAAATGAATCAACTCACTTGGATGATGGTATTAAAGTGATGCATGTAACAATAAAGTCAACATAACAAACTCGAGCTTCTATAGGTGTTAGTTTTATTTGCATAGCCGTTGGTGGTCCCTTACATGAAGTGCAAATAAACATGAGGCTATGTAGTTAGCGCTATTCTGCAAAGCCAAACAAAATTAGACTTAAAAAAGTGAAGGCACTCTTTAAACAAAAAGCTTAAATAAATAATCTATCTAAAAAATATTTGTGAAATGTTAGAATTATTAATTAATTTTAAAAAATAAAAAAGTAAAAAAATATTATTTTTAATTAATTAATTAACACTTTTGTTTGTGGAATGTTAGAACTATTAATTAATTTTAAAAAAATTAAAAAATAGTATTTTTTTTAATTTTATTTGGATCAATGGTGCATAGTGATTGTGCATAGTTTTTGGGCAACTAAGCAAAGTTTTCAAAATGAGGAGTTTGATGTTAGACAACTTGTTAATAATTTCAAAGTCAAAGTCAATTTCAATTTCCCATGGTAATAAATTTCTTGAAGAAAAAGCATTTAGACGTCAATGCCAGTATTGTCTCAAATAAAAAATCCTACATATCATGAAGATAATTGATGTGCTTCCATTGTCGGGATTTGAACCCGGGTCGTCTGGGTGAAAGCCAGATATCCTAACCGGACTAGACGACTTAATTAATTTTATACTCTTTAACTCAAGCACTCTATTTTGAGTTTCTCTAGTTAACATTCCAAATATCAGTGACTTTCGCTTCTTTTATGCGTAGATTTATGGTGAAGCTCTTCCTAATTGTGGATTGGTTAAAGAAGTTAATATATATAATTTAATTTTTGTTTGTTTATTTTTGATCTATTAAAGTTGGCATAAGGGAGTCTTAAAAAAATAAAGGGATGAAAAACATGTCTATCAGTGTATGTATGTATGTATGTATGTGGAGTTGTAAATTTGTTTTTTTTATAATTTTTAATATAATATTAATCATAATAAAATTTTGTACTAGTAATTGAATTTACTCTTTCATTTTTTAATTTTGCGTGATAGATTTGTTTATTTATTATTATTTTTCACTAAGTGAATTTACTAGTCATGTTTAACCACCTTTGATATAATGTCTTGAAATGACACAAAGTATTAGATAATTACACGTGACAAAATTTATATGAACTAAACTATTGTATGAATAATTACACAATTAAGGTATATTGATAAAGCATTTAAATTGAAAGTTGTCCCTTATTATTATTTTATCATGCCTTTTGTTTCTTATATAATATATGTAGATACACACTTTCTCAATAATTGCACTTTTCTCACAATCTTTAGTTATTATACTTGCATAAGTATATACATGCAAGAATATAATGAATTGTAATTTTATTTTTATATGTATAGATAAATGAAGATGATAATAAATGCGGTCCACAATAAAATTAACTACAAGAAGTCATCACAACTATGCCCTTTATTTTTCTCTTAGAAAATTCATATTTATTGCCAACATTTTTCTTCTATCTGAGCTAAGCTTAATGCAATATCACTCAATCCATAAAGCAAATTAGATATGAGAGTAATTCATTCTGTTCTAATTATGGATGAATTTTTATTGAGAATTTCCCATTCTCAGATGATAACTCATGCCCCTTTGGAGACTCTCTCCCATCCCCTCCCCCTACACCAAACAAGTTCATCATATAATCTATAGGTTAGAGGAACAAATGCTTTTAAATAAATTCTACATATAATAATTGAACCACATGAATATGTTATAATTTACCTACAACTTCTATATAATAATACTAAATCATACAAATATATAAACATGTACACGTAAAGATTTAGATGCTAGTTTACACTTTCAAGTAATTAGTCCCAAAATAAAGGTTTTTTGTGCTAAAATACAAAGTAAAAGAGATAAACATGTACTATGCTATTATATCTATTTTATATCATTTCAATTTATAGTTTATATTCTTTCACTAGGATGTCACTATCGCACCTTTAATATATTTAGATATATGATGATAACTAAGGTGCACATTATAATTATTACCTCGACAACTTGTGAGTGTCTAAATATATTAATTCTATAGTTAGTTGACCCTATTGTGATTAGGATAATAATGCTACCCAATGATGTTTTTGAGGTACACTTTAATTTAAGACTCAATATTGGTTACTCTTGTGGAGATATGTATATACTTGTAGATTAAATGAACATTACAAATAACAAGAACTAAACAATAAACAACATGATTATGTAATACATAGATATCCTCATTAACATCACAATACTATTACAAATTACATATATATAGACACCCTTTCTCACAGAGAAAAGAAAAGTTACAACTTTCACCCTACCTCCTTTGCCTCTTAGCCAAACATGTCACAAATATACAAATATGGATCCAACTATCTCTCAATTGTATGCAAACATATACATAAAAACCTTTTTTTTTATGGATAGAAGCAACTCTTATCTTAATAATAGAACATCTATAATGATCTCAAAATTGTATCTATTCATATATAATAAAAACTCTTATATATATATATATATATATATATAATGACATGGTCTCAAAATTACATATATATGGACACCCTTTCCCACAGAGAAAAGAGAAGTTACAACTTTCACCCTACCTCCTTTGTCTCTTAGCCAAACATGTCACAAATATGGATCCAACTATCTCTCAATTTTATGCACACATATACATAAGAAACATTTATTTATGAATAGAAGAAACTCTTATCTTAATAATACAACATTTATAATGATCTCAAAATTACACCCCCCCCNCCCCTCTCTCTCTCTCTCACACACACACACACACACACACACACACACACAATGGTCTCAAAATTACATATATATGGACACAAAATTACATATATATGGACACCCTTTCCCACAGAGAAAAGAGAAGTTACAACTTTCACCCTACCACCTTTCCCTCTTAGCCAAACACGTCACAAATATGGATCCAACTATCTCTCAATTGTATGCACATCTATACATAATAAACATTTCTTTATGGATAAAAGTAACTCTTATCTTAATAATAGAACATCTATAATGATCTCAAAATTACATCTATTCATATACAATAAAACTCTTACGCATGCTTTTGTTGAGTTTAGATCATTACATGTCTTTATATTTAATGCAAGTAAATCTACAAGCATCCTCTAATAAAGATTTAATAATGAATAATATTTACATTACTCATTTTTTTAGCAATATATGTTTATTTTAAATGGTTTAGTTTTGGCACCACCATCCTCGTAACACAAATGATGTATTTCATTCTTAGAATACTAGAAAAATAACCCACAAATGTAAACTCTGCAATACTTGAAAATATCTAAACCATGAAGAAGTTTACAATCCCAATCTTATGTAGGACTCGTCTTGCACAAACAATGCATGCTTGACCTATCTCTAGATCCCAAACTATTAAAAAGCTAGATCAAAGTAGCAGCGGTGAAACTCAAACCGATACCCAATATGATTTACTATAAGAATTTACCCATAGAAAATTCTATAGAAATCATAGTGAATCTCCTATGTAAAGACATTATCTCCTTGACAATTTTTGTTTTAAAATTTATTTGAAGTATTAGGGGTAGTGGCTATTTTATATTAAAATATAAATTTAAAAATAAAATGTGGTTAGTTGGAAAATTAAAGATCATGCTAGTTCTTAATCAAATTGGCAACTTAGAACCTAACTTTTAATATATATGACAAATAAGGACCCGATTTTTTTTTAAAGTTTTAATTGAGGTGGTAAATTAAGCTTAAATTTACCATAAATTTTAATTGAAACAACAATTAAGGCTAAATTTCTAATAAATTGTAATTGAGACGTGAATAAAACCTAAATTTATAACTAAGGGAATGAATCAAGCTTAAATATATATAGATTTATAATTGTGGTGTGAATTCAAACCTAAAATTATTTTCATGTTATAATTGAGGCAATGAAGTAAATTCTAAAAGAATATATATTTATGATTGTGGCAAGGAATTGAATTCTCTTGGCTATATTAAGGTGGCAAATAAGAAAGTAAATTTCCTACAATCATTAATACTTAAAGCAATTAAACACCCTTATTTCTAGAGTATACATATGATTAACCCCTAATTAAGTCATTTTATCATTATTAAATTATTATTTAGCTAGTTAGGTCAGACTTATCCCTCTATAGTCATATTTAGGTTATCCTAGGTGATATCCTAGGCATAAATAGGGTATATATAGGAGACAACAAGTCTTATTTTATTATTTTATTATAAATAGAGTATATACAGGGTAAATATTCTCATTGGAGATATTTGGAGATTTGCCCACTCAAGGTGTCTTATACTTTCTGCTATTATACATCATTATTAGAATATTGTGTATTATCTTCCTCAGTTGTCTAAGTTATTTCATTACAAGTGGTGTCAGAAGAGCATGATCTTGACACCGTGAAAGCAAGGCATTTTCACCATTTTTGGAGGTTGTTTGGGAAATCACATATATTTCAAATTGGAGTGATTTTTTTTAAATTTTTGAAGGATTTTTGAAGACCACATTAAATTACCACCTTGAGCTTAATTTTTAGGTCAATAGTCTAGTATAATTGAGCGAATAATTGCAAAATTAGGATTTCTACCTAAACTCTTTGTGAAGCACATATTTTTTTAGATCTAAGCAATTTTTTATATTTTTTAAAGGGTTTGAGAAAGTTATTTTAATTTCTATGATCCAAGTTTCTGATAAATTGGAGTAGATTATGAAATTAGGGTTTTCAATAATTTCACTCTCAAGGTTGCAAATCTACCAATTTTGTAGATATGTTTCTAGGTAAATGTTAGTTTGAGCCTAGAAAGTTACAATAAATTATTTAGATCATTTATATTATTTATTACAAAACTATTCTTTTCTATCATGATGGGGCTTTTACAAGAGGCAAAATGAATTTTACCACACTAGGAAAAAATCCTAACAAGGGCGAGGGAACAATTGAGGATACTATTCCTTAAGAAATAAGTAAGGTTAAGGAAGGAATGTCATTAGTGAATGAGGATATATATCAACTGCAAGGAGATATGTTCAGCTTGGGAGAAATTTTATTTGACATAAAGAGAACGTTAGCTTCTTATATGAATGGATCAAGAAAGGATGTCTCAAGAAACCAAGGTAAAACATACAAATTAGTGAGTTTCAATTCAAATTTGAATACCCATTTAGGATCTAGGAACTAGATACCAAACTAGATATGTGCAAGTTAGATGACAACAATCCACTAACATGGATAAATCAAATAATTTTTTTTTTGATGTGCATCAAATATCAAGTGGAAAAAATGTGACTATGTAGTATGGAGTCCTTATATCTAGAGCTCGATAATTTTATTGAGTATCAATGGATAAGTACTCAAAGATAGGAAAATGGTGTCATAGTCTAATGATCAATTTTTATAGAGGAGCTACAATTGCAGTGTAGGAATAGTGCAACCAACAACATCTTAAACCAACTAGCTATACTTCAACAAATGTGATATGTAAAAATCTACATTCAAAAATTTCAAAATCTATCTATGAGAGTGGATACAATTACAAAAGAGAACTTGAATGACTTATTTCTGGTAGGTATCAAATACCACATTCAACATGAGGTACGCATGCCTAATCCTACCTCTACAAATGATTTTTTTTTGTATTAGTACACATGGTAGAGGATAAATATTTAATTTATAGAAAGAAAGGGGTTAGTTGGATAAGAGAGAAATGGTTCTCAACACCTTATCATCCTTAACCCACTAGATTGACACCACAAAAAATTGAGGAGAATAAAGAAAAAGGTTTATGTTTTGATTGTGATAGAAAATAGAGTTGAGGACATAAACGAAATGAAAATAATTTATTCTATATTGAAGGTCTAGGTGAGGAAGAAGATGAAGAATCAATATTAGAAAGTAATAAGAAATCATATGAGGAATCACATGATTCTCAACCAATCATTTCTTGTCATACACTTGCTAGTTTTACCACCCCACAAACACTCAAATTAGTGGGTTTCATAAAGAAGGAAAGAGTATCAATGATGAGACTCAGGTAGTACTCATATCCTCATTAACAAAAAGTTGGCTACACATATGAATTGTTTTATATATCCAATACCATATTTTTAAGTTTTGATTACACATGGTGGTATATTAAGCTATTTTAGAAAATGCCACAACATTAATTTATCCATATAAGGTCACATCATCTTGATTTCCCAAAGTATTCCATCTCCATGGGTGAAACCATTATTGTTTTGGGAGTACAATGGCTTAATAACTTAGGAATAATTGAGACGAACTTTGAAGAGTTATTCATGATATTTAAATTATAAGAAAAGACAATGAAGATAAGAGGGTTACATGAAAAATCCACAAAAATGGTAAGCTCTCATCAAATGAAAAATTTTCTTAAAAGAAATAAGCTAATGGATTTGTGGCTCAATTATGTTCATTGGAAGCCTATCAATCAAATGCCCCCATCCATCCAGATTTAAAAGAAATTATTGATTTTCACTTTGTAGTTTTTGGAGAGATTCTCAAAGGAATCCCCCCTAATAGAGATCATGACCATGCCATACAACTGATTCCAAGAAGGCAACTACAAAACACCAGGTCTTACATGTCCCATATATACCGAAAATTAAAAGTGGAAATATATTTCAAGAGATGTTAGAAGCATCAATTATTATGCATAACCAAAGTGCCTACTCCTCAATAGTTGTAATGGAGTACAAAAAGGATGACATATGGATCATTTTCCTAGACTATAGAGTGCTCAAAATTTACACCATCAAAGATAAGTTATATATTCAAGTCATTGGTGATTTATTAAATAAATTAAATGGAGCTATTTTTTTTACATAGTTAGATCTTAGATTTGGTTATCATAAATTTTGAATTGAAAAATAATTCATGCACAAGACAACATGTAGTACTCACAAGAGTTGTTATGAGTTTTTGGTGATGTATTTGGTCTTACTAATGCATCATCTACATTTCAAAGTTTATGAACTTTAAGAAATTTTTGAGGGAGTTTGTGGTAGTGTTCTTCAGTGATATATCAATTTATAAAGACATGGGAGGAAAATTTACACCATCTTGCTATTTTACTACAATTTCTTCAAGATCACCAACTATATGCTACACCTTCCCAGTGTACTTTTGATCTCAAGGAGGTGGATTACTCGAGACACATAGTTTTACATGAAGGAGTAAAAATTGATCCTAAAAAAATTAGGGCTATTATGGATGATATACTCGACAAACCATTAAAAAATTAAGGGGTTTTGGGGGTTGAATAAGAACTATAGAAGAGATGTGTAGAACTATGGTCGTATATGATGTAGCCCCAAAACCTTCAAGAACAATAACTCAAAAAATTCACAATAGAATTGCAGAATTCAAATTATTCATTAAACTTATCCAACTTACTCTACCTTACAATGAAATAAAAATCCTATTTATTACAATTCTAAAAATTACCATATTTGGCAGACTTTCGAGAAAAACAAATATATATATATATATATATATATATATATATCCATTTTTGGTAATTTCCAAAAACTATCATACGAATCCTAATTTTTCCCAAGAAAAGCCCCCAACTAAGGCAAGATGAATTGCCAACTAATCCATGAAATCAAAGATATGATTTCGGATTTATTACAAAAACAACTTTCTAAAAACTAAAAAATAAGAAAAGCAAAATTTAGAGGCCAAGATGACATTTCTGGCTCCCAGAAAAAGGTCAAAACAACCACCAATCAAGTTGAGCTGAATTGGCAATCCAAATAACTCCTCGCCACCAATCTGCCTGTAAAATTTGAGCAAAAACCCACATCCGAGTCAAAAGTTATGACCCTCGAAAGCTTCTGCATCAGTATAGAAGCACTGGACTCACTGCTATATTGAAGAAGTATTCAATTCCATTGAATAAGTTAGCTAATGTAGTATTCAAGAGATTGAAGGAGGATATACATGTGCACTACTCTAGTTCTTGCTACTCCTAAATTCACTAAGGGTTTTCTTGTGGTTTTTTATGCTTCAAGCAATGTTATTAGAGTGATTATCATGTAAAAGGCTTAACCCATTAATTTTGAGAGTTTCCATTAAAAGGGTAAGAATCAAATCAAGCCTATTTTTAAGAAGGATATTGAAAATGACGCTGAAACTATGTGAATTGAATTTTAAATCTAGAGCTAAAGGTGGAAAATAGAGGGTTTTTGGAATGAGTATTGATACATAAATTAGATATGGAAATTAAAGTAATAGATTTGGAAAGAGGAGGCAAAAAATAACTCGTCTCTAAAATATAAGCTAGAATTAGGAGGACTATTTCACTTGCGGTGACATTGGCTTGGGAGCACTAGATGCATACATAAATGATGTTTCTAGGAGAAGGATGTTTCTTGGATGTTTCCCCAAAAATATTATCAAAAGTGTTTGGGTTAAATTCACTCAGGGTGAATTCAATCCTAATTTTTTAGATTTTCAAAATTCCAATCTATAGGTGTTTGTTTTCTCAATTTGCTCCCATATTCGTGTCTCCCGAACCTGCTGCCTACACACACAAAGAGAGGAAAATATTTGAATCTTATAAGTTGTTGATGCAATGATCTTTGAATGTGATCATAATTTTGATGTAATAACATGAATTGACATAAAGGAAATCAATCATAAGTACATGATTGCATGGAGGTTATTTTAACTTTCCATAATGCATAGCTTTTAATAATATGTCAGGATGAAATGTTGCCTTGAATGCTTCAACCTAAATGCTTGAGATTTGATGTTAAATTAAGATGATGCAATGTGATGTCTCAAATGAGGGGGTTAGGATTGAATTTATACCTCTCCTCATGAAATGTATTCAAATTTTTGAACATGACTAACACAAAGAATTATTTCTTGCTCCCATAATGTAGTTGTTAGATGATTTAATTTTAGGCCATGTTTTTAGGGTTAAGGTTTCCTTGATCGATCCTTCCTTGGGTGAAGGTTGTCCCAGGAAATCCAACCCTAGGTCAAGGATTCCCTAGGTGACCTTGATCTACCAAATTAGGCTTGATTAAGGAATAGAGGTGTCCATAATGTGATGAAGATACTAGTTTTTGAGTTAGTGCAAACATAATCAAACATGATTAGACATGGAAAACCAAAAAGACCAAAATGAGGCCTATGTGAGCATGAAATTGTATAGGGAGACAATTTATGATGCTACATTTATCACCCACTTGACCAAGAGTATGATTCTACACACATACTCAAGGTAAATTAGAAGAAAGAGAGATAGATCTGAGAAAGACTACAAAGAGATAAGACATCACTAATTTCAAAGAAACAAAAGATACACAAAAATGGTTAATACTAAAAACAAAGGATCCAAGTAAAATAATTGAAGAGACCTCAATAATCAAAATGTTTCAATTGCTAATACAATTCTTAGAATGTTATTACAAGATCAAAAATCATAACATGGAAAGAGTACATGCATATATCAAGGATAAGATAAGGAACCATGATCCAACCAAATAGCATGGTGTGTTATGTTATGGGATCATAGAGGAGAGATAAAGGAATCATGGATTACATGGGCTAACAAGTTGTGTTATGCTAGGTAATCCATGAAAGAGAACACATTTTGTATGGGGAAACAATTTGTATTATGTTGTGTAATCTGTGTGAAGAAAGGAGGAAGATTTGAAATAGTATAGCAAGTTATATTATGCTAGTTCCACCATCCTAAGAGATTTAGATGTAAAGAGAGTTGAACAGTATATAAAGTTGTGTTATGATAGTCAACATATTTTAAAAATCAGTGCTAAGGAAAGGTCAAATAGTCTATCAAGTTGTACTATACTAGTTAACCCATCATAAAATATTAGTCTCGAGGATAACCAATCAAAGTATTTCTTTTTAAGAAATTCATAAAATCAGTTCCAAGAAGAGCCAAATAGTATAGCAAGTTGTATTATGCTAGTCAACTCATCCTGAAAATATTTGAAAAAGGATAACTAAATAAAGCATGTTGTTTGTAAGGAAATACTACAACATTAACAAAAAGAAAGGCTGCATATATGTCCTACCCCTTAACATGACAATATAATATTATGGTGGCATATAAAGGAAAGAAATAATAAATATAAATACCTTAAACACTAAGGATATCCTTTAAGAAACAATATAAATTCAATCCAAGCCAAAGAGGGCATAACTCTTTAGAGGCAAGGAAGAGATAGTTGTGAAAATATATCTTGCAACAAGTGTAAAGGGACCCTCTTGAGGGATGCATAGTAAAAAGGCAAATGTATCTTTTCTCAAAGGAATCTACCCCCAAGAGTAGGCCTTTGACAAACATATTTGACTAAGAGAGGGGAAGGAGGACATGCATATGCACCTTCCCTATTTCTAGGTAGGGGTATTCTTAATGAAAGATTTTACACTTTTTTCTCCTAATAAGAGATCATTCAAAATATATATACATTATTTAAGAAAGAAAGAGGTTGTAGTCAAGGATGTACACCTCTTAAAAAAGAGAGAATCCTCATTCTTAACAAACAATTCTATGCGAGAAAGGACATGATTTTATAAAACATACAATTCAACAAAGGAAAACTGGATCCTTAGAAAGGATAGAATATTGAAACACTACTCTTGCCCACCAAGCATGTAGAAAAGGATAAAAAATTCTATTATGTTTCTCACAAAGTAAGATTGTATATGGAATTGTACCAACATGCACAACAAAGAGCCCCCAATAAGGTAAGATACCTTAATGTTGCATAGTGTGGAGAAACATAATAGGGTAAGGGAGTGCTAAGGAACTACATCAGTACTGAGAAAAATTATGACATCTATTGTAATATGAATGAGAGATCTATCATGTAAATCATGGACAAATTGTTTTAACTCAGCATAATCAGTAAGAGAATGAGAATAACTATGATGTAAAAGATAATACACACCAATATTATTTTATCTAGGATTATTTGGAAAGTGGGTAAAAGGGATTTTTTGTTTTCATATGTGAGTCTCCAAAAGATTCTTTTTGCTAATTTCAAATGACCCTCAAGAGCTGTAATGTTTTTTATTGTGTTAAAATAGTTTGTAATTAAAGTATAGAATGTTCATTGGTTATTGTTTTTTGGTCTTGATGATATGAGGTAGAAGGAGAATCACTTGTATTTGGTCTATTTTTTTTCTTTTTCTAGGAAAGAAATAGGTGATAAAATATGATTGAAGGAGATCATGAAAAATATTTTATTGAGTTGAAAATCATAAGCCTTATCTAGTACACTGTGAGGGAGAACAATTTGTAGGGACCTTTATTTCTTGTTTCATCTTTCCAAGACCTTTTCCATTTATCCTTTCTTAGAGATCATGTTAAAACCTACTTCATATTATATTTTTAATTTTGAAGGTGAAGGAATTTTCATCATGGAGCTTATTAAAAGTTTCGTTTAGGGATGAATAGATGGAGGAGGAGTGATCTTGTAGTGATATTATTTATCCTATCATCATAATTCATACCCACCTTGCTAGGTTGGGAAGAAGTAGGTTCGTCTATATCTTCATATTTTCTTAATGTTATGTTAGGACATAGATCATGAATAAAATACATAACAACGTCTTGTCTCAAACTATTATGATGTTTAAGATAATATCTAGGAATGATCTAAAGTGATAGATGTATTAAGATTAAAATGTTTATCTTGTACCTCTTGTACCAAATTATATTTGTGAGGAGAGGATCCATTATTAATCTAATGTTGCATCTCCATTGGAGAGATCATTGATAGGAGCATTGATTCTTTCATTATTGACAAAAGATAGCCTAGGGGAGGTACAAGTGTGATCCATTTCAATACCATCTCTAGGATTATCTATATCTGCAAAATATTTTATAAGATCTACATATTCATTAATTTCCTTAAAATTGCTACCATATAACAACATGAAACATGGATAAGAGATTTGAGAAATGGTTTGCAAGTAGGAAATATGCTTGAAAACCTTATTATGAAATAGGTAAGTGTGTTATGAATGAATACAAGAAACATGTAGTGAAAGAAGCTATTATCTAACACACAATTTTGATAAATATAACTAAGAAGTAATGTAATCACTTGTGAAATAACAAACCAATCAGATTTAGTGAATTCCATCATGAAGATCATATTTAAAAATGAAAACTAGGAATATGCAAGAGTATGATATCAAAATCTAGAGTGGATGAACTAGACCTCAAAATGTATGTAATAAAAGTGTATAAATGGACTAGTTCCATTAATGTTTTTGTAGAAGAATACTCCTTGGTCTTGAATCTTATCCTTGTCTATTTTCCAATATGACATTCTTTGCATAGTGTGTTTTTAGGTTTTAAATTTTTTGGCGTGTCTCTTATTATATGTGTAGATATGATCTACACAAGACTATCAAAGTTGATATGTCTCATTCTATTAATCCATCAAAAAAATTCACTTATTTTCCCCAAGAGACATTTTTCTCCCAGCAGCCTCCTTTAGATGATATATATTTCCTTCAATCCTAGATCCCTTTTCCACTAATTTCCTAGAGTTTTTTTAATTTTTTTTTTTTAAAATTTCACATCCTCTATCGTGAAATATGAGATTATATCTTTTGTTGCATATTTGACCTAAACTAAGAAGATTGTGCTTGAGACACTTAACATAAGGAAAAAATACTTTCTTATTCTTCCCATCAATACTTATTATTCCTTTTCTACAAATCATTGTAAAGGTATCATCCCAAAACTTGATTAAACCTCCATCACATTTTATAAGGTTGATAAACTTGATCTTATCACCAGTCATATGGTTGGAATAACCACTCTCAATTACCAAAGAGTTTGTCTCTTATTCTACATAAAATATAGTCTATATAATAATTGATTTTTTAGTATGATTGATTTTTTTAGGAGAATAATTCTTCACACATTTTCTAGCACCACTAGTGTCCGTATCACCATTGAGAACCATGAAAAGAGTTTCTTCCCTATCATCACTAGGGGTGCTATGTTCCTCATCTTCTGAAGAATAGTAATCTCTCTTAGAAAATATACTCCTTTTAAATTTATTTCTTATATAATTCTTGTAGCTATTATTTGATTCTCTTAAAGTATTTTTAGAAGCATAATGACCATCTTTTCCACAATTAGAAAATTTGAATGACATATTATCTTTATATTTTACAATGCCCATTTTAAGCTTAAAATTTTTTGCTTCTTCCTCATTAGAGTCATTTCTCTAGTCAGATACGTCATTCATCTCCTTCTTACTAGCTTTGAAAGATGCTTCCCTTTTTGGACCTTCTTTACCAAATCCTCTCATTTCAAAAGCAATGAGTGCACCATACAACCGATCCATTGAAAGTTGTCTAAATCCCTATCTTCCTTGATATAAGATAATTTAGGTACATAAGGTATTGGAAGAGATCTAAGTACCTCATGTACCATA
Organism: Thuja plicata; assembly: GCA_018584345.1. Lineage (NCBI taxonomy): Eukaryota > Viridiplantae > Streptophyta > Pinopsida > Cupressales > Cupressaceae > Thuja > Thuja plicata. The sequence continues at coordinate 2,750,540 of MU223584.1, forward strand.
ATTAATTGTTTTAGTTCTTAACTAAGAACTCTAATGGTGTTGACCACTTCATCTACCCATTGTAGATAACCTTCTATTATACTTATTGAATTTTTGTTGGCATTAGTTGTCATTGATGTTAAAACCTTTGTACATACATCCTCGCAGTATTGGTTGGTTGTTGGTAGTTTTAGGTATTTACCTATTGGTTGTCGATTATGTAACAAAAGTCTTGGTTATGATAGTACATTCTCAATATGGATAGTTTTTGGTGTTCAATGGTAGGTGTACTTGGTTGTACTCATGGATGACATGTTTTGATACACTTGTATTCTTTCGGTGACCAATATTGCATGAAGTTTTTTGCTGGTTCTTGGTGATTGATATTATTTATGATATCTAGAAAATCATTTTTTTATCATATTGGTTTTAGTATCATGTTATGGACATGTTCTATCTTGTTTCACTTATCAGTTGGTTCATATGTTTTGGTAATAAATATGTGGTCTTGGTTGTGGCATTTTGATAATATCGATAAATGTAACATGCATTGTAAACATCTTAAGTGTGACCTATATTTGGTCATGGTGTAGCATGTTGTAATATTTCCTTAAGTGTGTCCTAGATTTAGGACATATGGTAATGCATTAAATTTTATTGTAATATCTTTTGTAATTGGGGCCATCACACACGTTTGGTGTGGCTAACATATGTATGGTTGGATATTTATATATATAAACCTATTTGTATATGAGGAAATAGAAGAGATATAATGGTGTGGTGCAAACAGTGTGAGCTACATAAGGAGATATAGTGTGAATATATGACAATATTGTATGTAAGGAGACGTTTGTGAGGCATATTGTTGAAGATCAAGAAGTGGCTTGCATACTGAGTTACAGTGGATCAGACAGTAACACAAAAATATAAGATGAACATTCATATCTACTAGTGGTAACAATAAAAAAGCTTAATTGTCAAATGGTTTCATGCATAATTAGATGCAATTCTATTAGTTCATCTTTTGTCAATAAAATTTGTGTTAGCGGCTAGCCATATTCATTTCTAAGGGTAGTTAGCTTTACCGATAGTGAGCCAACCGGTAGTGATCCTGCCTACAATGAGAACAACCGATATTGAGCCTTTTTAAAAATCACCTTAATCAATATCACTGTAACTGATGTTTTATTTTATGAAAATTAGCTTCTTTGTAGTTTTTCCTAGTTTGGGTTTCCATGTAAATCTTGGTGTTCTATGTGTTGGTGTTCTTGGGCTTTCATGTTTACATCTGTTTTGAATGTTTGATGTGGTTAACCAATAAATCATGAGTTGATATTATTGTTGTTTATAAGTTTACCAACAAAGTAAAAGTTTTATAAAGTGTGTGGGAAAATTGATTCACCCCCCTCTCAGTTATTTTTCATGTTCAACAATTGGTATTAAAAGATTGGTCCCTTGCAGATAGAGCTTAACTTCTTGAGGGATATCTTAGATGTTAGAACAAATAGAAGAACCATACTATGATGATGAGGATTGCCAAATTATGAAGAGAGATATTGAGAGTACCAAATCAGAAAATGAGGAGCTGAAAGAAAACTTGAAGGAAGAAAATGCATGTATCGACAAGCTGAGGAATTAGATCCAGAAGTTAAAAGAAAGGCACAATGAAGTCAATTAGGAATTGAAGGGATCAAAAGAAAAATTTACAGCTCTGGAAATAGAACTAAAAAAATCAAAGGAAAGGGTAGTAGACCTGGAAAAGTAGTTGAATGACAAGGAAGGAGTAGGGCTTACAAATGAATGCTCAAATTAGAAGGAAAAAGGCAAAGAGAAGGTAATTGAAGATGATGCAAAATTTGAAGTAACAAGCAAGGTTAAAATTCAGAATACATCCACAAGAAGGCCTTCGATAAGACAAATGAATGCTCAAAGGTACTTATCTTTTAATGGTTGTTATATTTGCAATAATTTTGGTCATAAGTTAGTTGATTGTAATATGATAAAGGATAAAAAGGTTCAATGCTTTAATTTTCATAAGTTTGGTCATTATTGTCAATCAGGATTGCGCCCTTAACAAATATGGAATTTGACTATCCTGTTGACATGGAAACACTCTTAGATTGTGGGTGATCTATAACGAGAGTGAATCTATGGGGTTGAAAGGTTGGCTCCTTGATGGTACTCACCTAAAATTAAAAGACAACATGGAAAGGGATAAAAATGTATGCTTGTGAAATGAATTCCTAAAACTTAATGGGTGATACACCAAATGAATGATGAGACATGCAACTAGATAAAATTCACAAAATTACCCTTAAAATACACTATAAATATCACAAACTCTTGAAAACCCTTGGTATTATGATGCCTTAAAAAGAAAACACTGACGTTTTCTCAATTTCCAACAACAAAAAGGACACAATCACATACCCGCACCTAAGTATACCAAATCCTGCATCTAACACTGAAAATAAATTGATAAGATAAAGGTGAAACACAATATTTTAATCAAATACTTAGAATCAATACTCAACACAAAAAAAATTGAGAAGGAACCTATATCTTTATTCAATAATCATGGAAAAAGTGCTACAATATATGTATATACCCAATACAATAATACCAAAAATTACATAATACAAAATAATGGCAAAGAGAGAGGATCCTGAATAATGAGGTCTAGAAGCAAGATATAGATCAAAACCCTACAAGGGTCGAGTAGATGAGAAAAACAAGGAGAAAGATGGGTCAAACTGTTGCAAACATGCAATTGACCACCTAAAAACTCCCCAAAACTCATAATCTATGCATGTGGCACTCTAAATTGATCAAAATTGCTCCCAACTGACTCATAAATCTCCAAAAAAATGCAAATATGACCGGGTCAGATGTGAATATAAAAAACTTAAATGAAGGGACCTAATTGCAAGTGACATGGAGAAAACTACTCAAAAAGTGCCCCAAAGGCATGCATAACTAATGTGTACTGTCAAACTGCTAGACATTAATCTTTACTTGCATTATGTAAGTAGGAGATTCCTATGGAATCCCTACACCTATTTTTGTCCTCTTGTGAGGATAATTCATTTTATGTATTTTCCCTTGGTTGTATTATTTAATGGGATAAACCAAGGTATCCCTTAGATTCCTCCC
>MU223584.1:2753721-2764367 GCA_018584345.1 Thuja plicata
GAGGATAATTCATTTTATGTATTTTCCCTTGGTTGTATTATTTAATGGGATAAACCAAGGTATCCCTTAGATTCCTCCCTAAGAGGAAAGAACACAAGTGGCACACACTTTATGAATGTGGCTCACACGCACATAGGAGTTACACTTCAAACTCCTTCCATCTCTACTTAAGAGATGATTCTCCTCTCTTTTTTTAGTAACACAAGCACTAGTTGAAGCAATTCATCACTTCAAGTGACTCATTGTATGAGCTTGACTCTCATTCTCTCTCTCTCTCTCTCTCTCTCTCTATCACACACATTCTTAGGCAATTTTCCCATTCATATTTATTCACGGGGTTTTTTTTATGCTTTTCCCCCTTCAAAATCTTGTCTCCTTGTCTTGCTCTTGGTGAATGCTCCTAGTTTTCTGATTTATTCATGGTATATCTCTTTTCTCCTTGCTCTTTGGTTTAAACAACTTCCTGTTTCTCTTTATTTTGTTACTATTTTAACATGGTATCAGAGCAGGTTGGTTTAATCTTTGATTGAGTTTTCAGGTGAAGGAGCTACCATATCTTGGAGCACTCCAATATCAGAGACTCTTGAGAGAGTGTTGAGAAAAATTCAATTTTTTTTTTGGGTTTGGCTGGTTTACCGCCAAACCCGATTTATCTTTTATATACATTATTGGTTTATCTATTGGATACAGTACTGACTTGTTTTGGGTAGGTTTGGAGACTTTCATTTTTGGCTCTATACTTGCATGCTGGTTTTTTACTAATCTTACAGGATTCAAAATTTTTATCTCTGTTTTTTGTCATTCTAGCTCTAACTTTTTTGCAGAAGACTCATTTAGTTTCTAAAATTTCTCTGCATTTGTATTGATAAAATTCGTATAACTCATATTTTCATTGCGGGTTTATATTTATTTTCATCCACAGGATCAAACTTATTTATATATCTATCTATGTTTAAATTTTATCTAACTGTGTGGATGTGCAGGTTATATCTCTATCAGTCTTTTTTCATCATAGCATTCTGTTTACTTATCATCTATTTTTTTTTTGTGCAGCTTTATATTTATATCAATATCTTTTAAACTTGTATCTTCCTCTCCTTGCGCAGCCTTCATCCCTTCAGCCCCTACTCTTTGTTTCTGTGCTTTCATTCTCCCTAACGCAACATTGTTTTTAGCTTTGTCTTCATTTGACAGGTTGCTCCCATTCATTAATCGCTGCCATTTATCGGTGCTTGCATATTTTCAATACTCACAGGCTCACATTTCATGTGATCGAGCTTCTCATTGTGACAAAGCATGTGGACGATCATCTTCGGTTCAGATCATTGATTTTGGCAAAATCAACAGACCTGAGTAAGCCCATTGTTGGTGATTTCCAGTGGTGATTTGGTCATCTTCTATAGCACATTATCATTTGAATCAACATTTGCAAAGCTACTACGAGTTATATCACCATTTTTTTTGTGGAGGCCAACTTGTATCTTGTCTGATCTGCACTACCATAGAGGACGATTGAGTTCATTGGTGGCATGCAAAATGGATCGGTTTACATAATGTGTTTTTCACGTTACTTTTGAGCTTCTCTGGTGTTAATTTGTTGTGTCTTGGGCATTTTCTAGGATATCTTCATATGCTTGTACGTTTCTTTGTTAGAGGAGTCGTGTATCGCTTGTAAGTATTTTTTTCTAGCTTTCATTGCACTTTTCTCGTGAAAACTTTGGTTGTTTGGTTTTTACATAGACGTTGGGAAATAATTTCCTACTCATAAATAATAATAAAGTTTACGTTATTTTGTTTTTACGTTATTCTGTCTTTTTACTGCAGTTGTTTGCTAATATGTGTCAAATTTGACAACAGTTTTCATTTGAGGTTGCATTTGTGTCATCATTCTTCAACCCATGCTTATTCGCTACCTCCTCTCTGCCAGCATTATTTACCTTTCTAAACTTCTGCTTTCCACCACGTGCATCTCTGTTTCCTTGCGCAACATTCATATTCATTTTTTTCTTTTAAAACATTTCTTATAGCCTCTTATCTTTTTTTCTATTCTAAGTTCATAGTCTAACATTTTTGCAGGTTTGTATAGCTCTATTTTTAGCTAATTCTCTTAGTTTTTTGCACAGGGTTGTCATTGTTAATATCTACCTTTTTTATCATTGCTTGTTGATATCTTTTTTTCTGTGCAGATTCTGTGGTTGAATTATTACTTCTCGGACTCATTATTATTTTCCATATTTGACTCATCCATTCTTTGACTAACCTTTTAAATAAGTTTAATTTTAATTTTGGTATCAAATCTATAATTACTTGGTAATGTTACTACTTTCCATTAGTTTAATTTCATTCATTCATTGTTAATTTTATTCATTTTACCTTATCTTGGTCTCATTCATAATCATTCACATTTAATTCAAATTAATTCATTTCTCTGTGCTCTTCCATGTTTATCTCTTCGTTGCAACTCATTATATCATTGTTAACATAACTTTTTTATTTTACACTTATATTTATATCGCTTCATATTGTTTTTCTGCAATTCTCTTCTTATAGATATATTCTAATATTCCTTTTTTGCAGGTTTATCTATTTATTCACTTAGTTTGAACATTTTTTTTTATCTTTGACTCTTTATTATGGTGGCATATTTATAAGCATTTATTTTCTCTTTGCTTTTATCCTAATTCATTTTAATCTCATCGTAATTCATTTGTTCATATATTTATTTAAATCTCATTCTTTTTAAATTTTTTAATCTCAATTCATGTTCGTTTAATCTCTTTTATTCAAGTCTTTTGGAGTAATCAAGTTAATCAAAGTTATTGCTTAAACGTTGTTCATTTTATTTAATAAAGGTTCTCTTCCATTTTTTTCACTTAATCATTATGTCGCAATTTAAACTTACAAGCTCCAATTATATTGTTTGGAAGACACACATGTCTGATATTCTTAAATCTCGACATCTTTTGGATATTGTTTCTACACCAATTTTGAAACCGACATCCACCGCTTCTCAGGCTGACCATGATTCCTGACAGTTGAAAGATGAGGAAGCGTTTGGTCTAATTGGCTTCTCTTTAAATCCAGACTTATATCACCTTATCTCCGATTGTACTGAGGCTCATCAGGCTTGGCATGTCCTAGAGAACACATTTCAAACTCACCAAAACTCTACACTGCACTGTGACATTATGTATCCTTTATATGACTTTCCTATTTGGGATGACCCATGTGATGATGTTTGTTTTGGGGATGATCCCCTCGCTTCCTATTTTCCTCATAGAGATAACATGTTACAATTTGATGATGTTTCTTTTTTTTTTGGTCTGTAACATTTTTTGTATTAATATTGATATGAAAAGAGATTACATAAGGAATATTAGCCCTGAGGCTATACAATATTTCTAGTCCAAATTTTACTAAGCCCATTAGAGTAAATTTCAAAATGGGGCTGGCTAAATATTATCTTCTACCTACACACTGTATGCTACTAAAACATAGAGGGGATTGGGAGAGCAAAGATTTGAGACATAGCTCTCAGTCATTAACAAAATTACATGAACAGAGGATAGAAGTCCGTTTCTTCTTCAATCTGCTGCATGTTATTTTCCTTGTCACTGCCCATGTTTCTACTTGGGGACATCTTCAAACACTGCTTTTTACCGCATCGCGTTGGGCCTTGCTAAGCCCTCAACAATAGATTTCATAGTCTGCCATTTTCTTTCAATATCCTTCTGGTAGGTTGTTTTATCAACATTACCCCACCAAGTGAGGAAAGGAATGTGTCCATAGTTGAATCCCTCCTTTAGCTCTGCAAAACACTCACTATAGTCAAACCCCTAACCTGGAACAACCCAATCTAATATTGAGTCTAGGCCGAGTAGTAAGTTCGGGTCGAAGAGGAGTTCAAAGATGTGTTTGACCTCACTCTCTGACTTACCAAGCTGTAGTGCCCAAGCCACTACTAATGAGATGATTTCCACATTAGACCTACGCTTGGCATAACACTCTTGATATTGGCTTCCAAGAATGTTTTGGACAGCCACAGCCAAGACATGATTCTTCATGTTCAACAAACCCAGGTGTTGATGGGGTTTTGCTGACCGGGTCCGCCAACAGTCATAAGTTGTCACCGGGTACCGGAGGTACCGACCAACTCCTCTTGCAAAGGTTATCCGGGGAAGTTAGATTCCCTGAGCCTTCAAGCACTGGGTGTCAGGTCATGACGGTGCGGGGCTCGATTGGGAGAAGTGACTATTCTCGAGGGGGATAGCTGGTTTCTTCAACTCGTTCTCTCCGGAGATTCAATGAGGTGAGGTTTCTCCTAGCATTCTACACTTAGAAAATAAAATGAAAAAGATCCTATAGGATTAGAGGTATTTAATCTAACTATAGTTATGTTTAAACATTCAAGACATCAATAATACTCTGATATACTGCACTACATACCGAAGAAATACACAACCATCAGCTAGTATTTTATCAGTAGTGAAGGAAAAGAGGTCGTTAATCTATTTGAAATATCAGAGCATAAGACATAAAGAACATGAAACATAAAATACCATTAACTCAGAAGCATGAATGTCAACAACATCATTGCAATGAATTCTCCCTTCTTCATTAATGTCTCTTCCAGCAAGCACTGGTGCGTGATACAATGGTGGCTCCAAGGGAGCGTCTAACTATTGAAAATGGGACAATGGAGCATTGAGCTTTGCAACTAGAATGAAAAAATCACCTTTCTATTGCTGTGGACAAAAAAATCATCAATTTTGTCGACTCGTGGAAATGGGTCGATCTAGCTATTTATACACATTCTCTTCTAACCCTAACCCTAACCTTATTTTACATCATGTTTCAATAAAATACAATATCTAGGGCCGGTACTACCTGTGCCACCCTACAAAAGACCTTGAGATGGAATATGCCTGATATGTCAAAAGAATGAGACAAGAATATACAATGGAAGAATTGGCCTCGAGAAGAGAGCCAAGAAGGAGAAGGAAGAAATTAGATCCCCAGGGATCGAGGCTATATGCCTCATAAATGGGAAGTGCGGCGCCCTGTCTCCAATGTGCCAGATGTACCTCTGAAATGACACCTCAAAAAGACCATCTTGTCAGAAAATCAATTGTTGAGTCGACGCCCCCTTGATGTAGCCAACCACCTTTTGACATCTTTTATTAACCACTCCTGAAAGTGACCGGTTGGCCTCGGGGACCGGGACACAGATCACTTTGAAAGAACACAAAATTTAAGATCTGAGACTCCGGGATCCGGGAACTTACGTTCCCAAAAGAATAAAGAATACCAAATTTTTGGGTCTTCTCAGGTGCCTGGAGAAAACTTATGGTTGTTTGTTATCATTGAAGGCCTGGAGGAGGCGGGAGATGCCATCTTCGTCGATATCCTTCAGGCTGGCCCTTTGGTACTTGGCCACCTCAATTTATTCCCCCAAGTCTGGAACATTCTCCTTAAATTGATCAGCCATTTTTTCTGCATCGTGGCCACTAAGCACCATACGAGTTAATCTCGACATTTGAGCACCATTTATTCCCTCTGGGGACTGATATCATGACTTCATCAATTCATCAAAACTCCCCAAAACCAAATCCTCTGGTGTGCACGTATCTGTACTGAGGGGGTCAGCCCCGGAAGTATTTGTTACAAAAGACTTGTATAAATTGAAAGAATATTTTACTACATTGACCTTTTCCTGTAGAGTCCCCACCAGTCGCTTGGTCACCTCCAATGTGAGGTCAAGTCTGGAGTGTTGGGTCTTCACGAAATCAAATGATTCGTCCTCCAGAATTCCATATTCAGAAATCATTTCCTCTCCCAGGCCGAGGAGTTCTTCAAGCTCTACCTTCCATGCTTGATAATTTTCAATATCACCCTCCCATAGGTCAATGAGAGTCTCTGCCTGGTGTAGAACATGCCGGGCCGCATATAAGTCTAGGAGGGTGGATACCAGGAAACGTCGGGTGTTTCCTATTTGTAGAGCAACCCACTCGTCAACCACCTAGGCCTTTTTCTTCATTGTTCGCAGGGAGTCTATGTCGCTCTATGGTAGATCTTCAGATGTGGAATCCTCCGGAGGGGCGGCGTTGATAGGTCGGGCCAACTCAGTAAGCAACCCCATAAGGTTTGCATTTTTCACCTTTTCTATTTTGAGCCTTTGGGCCTCTTTTTCATAACGGGCCTCCACTGCCCTAGCTGCCTCCTTCAGCAGGTCCACCTCGCCCTATTTTCCCCTCTTCCCCAGCAATACCTTTGCAACATTGTAATCTCTAGGCTCTGTGGTTGCTTCATCTGCGTCTGGGGGAGGTGTCACCATAATGGCAACTGTTTCTCTGCCCAGCCCAGTTCGAAGAGTATGAACCGTCCGGGCTTTCTTGGCCTTTGGTGGGGCTTGGATCTGAGCCATCATTTCGGCCAGGGAGAGAGGAATTCTGAGAGTGGATGAAGCCTTTCTTTTCTTTCTCTCTACTAACCACTGAGGAAACAGGGGTGGCTTGTTTACCAAAGTTTGTTCTCTTGGTTCTTCTTTGGTGTCCTGTAACTGCTCTTCCTCAGTGATGTGGGCCTCATCCGTCCCTTTGCCTGTGTCTTCTCCTTTATCAGTAATATCCTCCCCAGCAACATCCATCTCCTCAACCTTGTCCTATGTATCTATTGCTTTTTTTGGACTTCTGTCGACTTCTTTAGGGATTTCCTCTTCGTGTTGCTCTTCTCGTTGCTCGACATCTGCCACCAGGGATTCTTCTTCTGTTGGCACATCCCTCGACAATAGCGGAGGTACTGGGCTGAGATTAAAAGTTTGGGCCACAGTAATTACTTGCCCAAAGGTCGCTCCCAGGAGTGGTGCTTGGAATGTGACGGCTGGGGTTACGGTTATTCCCGTAGGTCCGGTTCCCCTAGCAAATGTTGTTTGTTCATTCTGCCTTTGTTGGTCCACCCCCATATTTTGTATCTCCAGAGCCTCGGAGGCAATCTCTGGCTCCACTTCCCTTTCCTCTAGTTGTTCCTCCTACTCCTGTGCAGGCTCTTGTTTCGCAACTTCATGTTCTGCAGTTGGGACCTCTACCTCTATTTGTCTGGTGTCTCCCTGCAGGTTCTCAAACTTATCAGTTGCAAAGACATCATCAAATTCCTCCTGAGAGGGAGGACTGGCTGGGACCTCGGCAGGTTCTATTTCTCTTTCCGGCTCTGGGGACTAGAAGAGAGGATCTCTACTTGTGGGGTCTGGGGTGTACCCAACCCCGGCTTTGCCTTAGGATTTTGGTTAAGCCTCTTCTTTCTTCAGGTAACTAAGGGTGGCCCCACATCCCTTAGTGCTGCTTATTCTATTGGATCCACCCCCGTCGCCTTTACCATTAAGGCTACTAATGATGGGGAGGAAGGGGGACGAATTGGCCCAGCCATGAGTACTGGAGTGGCCAGTCGTGTGATTAACTTCTCCCTCATTTGTTGGGAGGCTGCCACTGACTGCTTTATTTATTATTTTATGGGGACTTCTTGCATAGGAGGGGTTGTATCTATTCTTTTTCCTTTATCCACTCTCTGCGAAGAAGTCCCGGCCCCTGGAGGTAATTTTGGTACTGGTTGGGCTACCCGGTGGGCACTTCCAGGGCACACTTTCTTGAAGTATGTGTGACTTCTCTCGACCACCTCTCGGGTGAAGTCCTCAATTGTTGGCCCTTCTTGGGCATCCCAATTTACCAGTGGGAGGGCCATTGTATCAATCCCCTTTGCTTTGTACTGGGGATCGATCGTGGGGTCGACGTCTGAGAAGTCCTCTGGGAACCTCCGAAGCTTCAACCTTTCCATCATGCCTACTATCATCTTGACATAGTGCCAGCTCCGCACCTCCACATCATCCTGGAAATCTTCCTAGAAATCCTCCATATGGTAGTGGTGGGGCTCTGAAGCCCGGGGAAGTGCCGCTGCAATCTTGCCGTGCAGATCAAAATTTTTCTGCGCTAAATAGAATTCTTCCAGGTTGTAACTTTTAAGCTCGTTATCCATGTCTTTTGCAGCGGCCAGGCTGCATGAGTAGTTCCCACAGGTGATTGGGAATGGGATATTAGTTACCTTCTTTAAGGAAAAGAGTGCATGCAACTCCATTATCTGCCTGCAGTATTCCAAGAGAATGATCTTGTCCCCACAGTGTTTGGGTAACAAGTAGGGTTTTCCGGAGAAGCCGGTGACCCTAATATAAGTGGGCTGTTGGAATTGGATGTAATAATATCCATAGCTCTAGACCAAATTCATCGCCTCTGTGGATAGGCAGTATCCTGCGTCCCGGGTGGGTGTGAGCAGGTGATAGTAAATGAACACATCATTTATTCAACAAAAACTTGGGAAGCTGGCCTCCCATTGAACCTGCGGGAAATGGTCCCACGGTGCCTTTTGTCCCAGGCTAATCCCGAGGACACTGTCTATAAGTAGCCCATGGGTATTGGGCCTCTTCTGCGCTAGGGCCCAGAAAACATAAGAAGTCATGTAAAATTTCTTTTTCCTGGCCAGTTGGAGGAGCTGGGAGTCGACGTGGTTCAAAATTATAGCTGCCTAATCGAAGTATCCTCCTTTGGTGGAGATGCCGAGGAGGAAGTAATACATCTATTTAGTGAATTCTTGGGCAGCGGGCTACCCAAAGACTTGGGACAACGCTATCATTCCCATCTGAATGCTCTCTTTGAACTCGGACCTGGAAATTTCTATCTTCATCCTCTTAGGGTCCCTCTTCGAAACCTTGAGCCAGTGAACGTTCATGTATATTCGGGCGGCCTCCTCCAACTACGTGAATTGGGCCAAGGCATCTGCCCTTGTAACCATAGAAGGCTTGTCAAATTAAGGGATCCCCAGACCCACCTGGAATGTGTCAGGGTCAAGGGATACCAGAGGAGTAGGGTACCTGGTGGGTTTTGCGGCTGCGAGCATAACAACCCAAACAGAAGAGTTGTAATTGGTGGCCATCATCAAAATGAGCTTTGAAGATTGTACAAAGCATGGGAAATAAGCCGCCTTAAGAATTCCAGAGTCCTCGACATTGATGGCTAGCTGATCTCCAGCCTGTCGCTGGATGTACATCATTTTCACTAAGTCCTACATTTCTAGCCATGTCCCGATGCTGGTGTCGGTATTGAGTTTAACCTTAGACTTGATCTTTGAGCCCATGATAACACTGTCCTGCACAAACTTCATGGTTAGGGACAACTTCTTCAGGGCCCTTTCTATTTTGGATTTAACAGCTGCTCTGGTAGCCATTGTGGAAGGTAGCTCTGGACTTCTGGGTGGTGAGGATGCAGATGCTTCAGACATGTTTGGAAGTGTACTTCGAAAACCTGCAAGGCAAAGTGACCGTTAGAACACATTATCAAATAAATACTCCGTGGTCTGGAGATCTTACCACCGTTATGCCTGCTTTTCCTGAAAAGTTAGTTTCATTCAAAAAAAACTTGAAAAGCACACGCATTACATGAACTTAAGATTTACTGAACATCCGGGCCTGGGAATTTTATTGTATTTGGTAAGGACACGAGATGGATAATGGTAGGAGACCCAGAGCTCAGAGAAGAAACCGTTGGTGAGGAAGTGAAAAAAAAAGCAAACCATCAGGCCCACGTGGGTGCCACCTGTATAGGTAATAAATAGGAGTTATGGCGATGACGGCGGAGCCAACTGTCCGAACGTGTGAAAAGTGAAGGCCACTTGGATGGATTTAAATGTGTGCATGAGACATAAATGAGGGCTTGGCTAGTTTTACAGAGGAGAGAGAAAACCGCCTGTTTGAAATCGGTCGAGAGCCGAGTTTCAAACAGGTGGTATTCTTCTCTAAAATGAACTTACAGGTGAAAAACCAGCGACACGGGCAACTCGACCATCTTGCTAAGCTGTCTGGAAGGATATATATGAGATATACATAGGGGCTAAGGGATATATACATGGGGAATGAAAGGATATACAACAAATATACATGAAGATTTACACATATACACCGCAGAATGACATTCACGGGAAACCAGGCAAGGCATGAAATATATATAGCTTTCTACATTATTTACAAGCCAACCACACTAGCATAGAGGGTGGACAACCCTCTGGCAGAGCCGACCCACCAACGGGCGGCAAAACCAGAAAGAGACAACGAACGAGACCAAAGAAAGCAAAGACAATAAAAAAAATGGAGAGGGAACACACTAGGTAGATGAAAAACCAATGAGAAAAGGGACACTAACCTAAGAATGCTGAAAGGAGAAAGAAAGAAGTCACCACAGAAGCTCTGCAATAGCTACATCTGTCAAATGATCACAACTCGCCACTATGAAGCACTCACAATCGCCTGAAAAGGATGGAAGTATTTAGAACTGATTATCGTTAATTCTCTACAAATCGCTCTGAAATCGCTTTGAGTGTGTGAGTGTTTTAATTGCGGTAAATGTGAAAATGACAGATAACTTCTATTTATACCCGCGGTAAAAAGGCAATCCACCTGCTTTCGGAAATCTCTGGATAGACAAACCTCTGGACCCTGGGCCCGGGGATTCGTCGCGACGATCACCTTAAGCACATTGTGGCGAAGAATCCCAGAGTCTGTAGTCTGGCTCTTGACAAAGAACAACCTTCGGGACCGGGGTCCTGGAGAC
>MU223584.1:2764833-2780855 GCA_018584345.1 Thuja plicata
TTTTCTTATTATTTTGTTTGTTTCTAGGTGGGAAGGCGGTACTTCTTTCACCATTAAACTTAAGCTTAGCTAATTTCAATGGCGGTACTTCTTTCACCTGTCCACCTATACTTAGATGTTTGAAGAGTGGATAAAACTCTGGACCCGGGATGAATTCCTTAAAGTTTTCAGACCTGGGTCAACCAACCAGTACAACTAATCTACCCTTGGCATGTCTGATTACTTGTTCATTATATATACTTTTGTGTTCACTGATTGTCAGACCCTCGGAGATGACACCTGATGGAGATTGCTCAAAATGTGTCACAATTTGTGAAACAACCCCGAAGACCAGGCCAGCTCCACTATGCTAAAGATAGATTCTAAAGTTCACCATGCCAGAGACATCGTACCGGAGACCAGAGCTTATGCGAAGCATTCCAATTCTTACAAGACAGAAAAAAAACGTCGGGACCCCGAAAGAAAACCAAAAAAAAAAAAAAAAAAAAACCACCAACAGAGGACTGCCCCGGAGGGCAGCCGACAAGGCTATTTACAAGACACAGTACCTCGCAATGAGGCACCTAGAAGAAAAATTTACAAGTGGAAGGCTTTACATAGAATACAATTTCGGACAAACTTACCCTATTCAAAGTAGTGTTTGAGAAATTGTCCATTGACGGGCAATGAGACAGGTTCCCCAGTCATGGTATTAAGGCGGTAAGTATTTTCCCCGCAAATTTTTGAGATTAGGTATGGTTTGAGCCAGAGCCGTTGGAACTTGGTATGCTTTCCTTTCTTTTCCCAGGCCTTGTCCCACAACAAGACTAAACCTGAAATCTGAAAAGCCTTATATTGAGCTCTTCTGTCAAACCATCATTTTACCACTGCTTGATGATGTGCAAAATATTCAAGGGTTGCGTCTCACTATTCTTCCATTCGCACCAGATTTAAGAGCCGAACCTCCATGATATTGTCCCTGTTGCTAAATTCTTGCATAAATTTTAAAACTAGAATCTGTAAGTTAACCGAGAATACAGGGTTCTAGACATAAACCAGATGGAACAGGGATGTTCCCAAGGTGGCCTTGACGCAAATGCGATTCGCCCAGAGGGAAAACTTCAACTTTTGATGCCAATCGCGAGGATTCTATTCTAGCAGGTGTTTGATCACTTCAAGTAGGTTCTTATTCATTGATTCAACAACGTCGTTCCCCTGGGGATAATAGTTGCTGGAAAACTTCAAAGTGATCCTCCGGTTGTAGGTCCATTCGAGTAACTACGCCGAAGAAAATGCGGGACCATTCTCACATACCAAAGCAAATGACATTCCAAACCTTGTGACGATGTTTTCTTCGAGGAATTTGATAACTGCGTCTGCCATGTTATTCTTGCATGGTATAGCCTCGGACCACCGAGTGCAGTAATCGGTAGCAGTGAGAATGTATCGATGGTTGGTAGACGAGTTGGGGTTGATTTCCTCGATGAAGTCAAATTCTCACTGGGCGAAGGGCCTAGCCTCAAAGACTGGTTACAAAGGCATAGCCAGGTTACGCTCATGATGTGCCGCGGTTTGGAAAGTGTGACATTTTCTAACATAAGTGTAAACATCTTTGAATATACAGGGCCAATAGTATCCAGCCCGAAGGATCTGATGGGCAGTGGCGTCGGCTAAGCCATGCCCGGTTCCAAACTACCCGTGAAATTCATCAATCACCTTTACAGCCTGGTCTCTGTCAATGCACCAGAGGTACACTCCTTCATAATTTCTGTGGTAGAGCGCGGAGTCTTTGATCATGAAGTGGGTGCTTTTCATCCACAGGGCACGACATTTATTGGGAGGTAACCCCTCTAGGCATTTGTTATTTAGTAGAAAATATACCAAATCGGTATACCACGGATCTCGGGTGATGGAATCCACTGTGCAGGTTTGACATTCTATGCGGGGAGTCTCTTCTGCCATCGCTCGACTTAGTCCTTGGCCCCAGACTATCTTCATGGGCTTCATTTCTAAGTCATATTCCTGGAGGATGGCCATCCACTTCCCCCATCTTTTTCCCAACTCACTCTGCATCAGCAGAGACTTGACGGCTTGGTCCAGAATGATAGCATGTACCTTACTCCGGAGAATATAATGCCAAAATTTCTTTACGGTGTGAACTAGAGCGAAGGCCTATTTTTCTAGTGATGAATATCAGACTTTGACATTCTTGAAGGGGGAGCTCATGAAAGCTATTGGTCATTCTTCCCCTTCAACCTTTTGAGTCAACACTGCCACGATAGAATGCGGTGAAGCAAAGGAGTAAATGTAAAACAAAAGGGAATAGTCTGGACTAGCTAGGACAGGTGCTTCCGTTATTGTCTGTTTGATCTGGGTGAATGCCCACTTTGCTTCAGGACTCCACTCAATCTTGGTATCCTTCTTCATCATCTCATTGATTGGTTTGACTATTTCTGCGAATCTAGTGATGAACCACTAGACAAAGTTGATCTTTCTGAAGAAGGATTGCATCTCTTTCTTACTACCAAGCATTTGTAAGTTTAGCAATGCTTCAACTCTCTCAGGGTCGATGGCTATGCCCTTCTCAGAGATGATATGCCCGAGAAACTTCCCTTCGGTGACCCCGAATATGCACTTCTTGGGGTTGAGGGATATTCCATACCGGCGACATCTCTCGCAGATCTGAGCGAGGTGGGTGGAATGGTGACGCCTGTCCCGGGAAAAGATGGTCAAGTCATCCATGTAGATGATTATACACCGATTCACAAGGCCCTCAAATGCAATGTCCATGGCCTTTTGAAATGTGGCCCCTACATTAATCAGACCAAAGGGCATTCTCCTGTATGCAAACATTTCCCACTTGGTGGTAAACGCTGTTTTCTCCTTGTCTTCATACTTAACCATGACCTAGTTATATCCATAGTACCCATCCAAGAATGACATCATTTGGGTTCCATTCACTATCTGTAACACCTCATCCAATGAAGGGAGGGGGTGATTATCTTTATTGGAGGCCTTATTCAAGTTTCAAAAATCCACGTAAAGGCGAATCTCACCGTTCTTCTTTCTCACAGGGACTAGATTGGCAACCCATGTAGTGTGTCGGATTGGGAAGATTATCCGGGCTGATAGCAATTTTTCTACCTCTTGAAAAATCAGAAGCTCGAATAGGGGGTTGACCGGTCTTTGCTTTTGCCGAAAGAGCTTAGCATCAGGTTTCAGGGGAATAGTATGAGTCATAATGGATGTGTCATACATTTTCAAATCTTTGTAACCCCATGCAATTACATCGATGTATTCTCAGAGAACTGCGAGAATCTTCTCCTTCTCCTCAGGGGAATAGGAGGTACCAATGTGGATAATCTTTTCTTCACCGGGCTGGCCGATGTTTACTTTTCAAACTTTCCTCCCTCAGAGGAAGATGACACCTTCTCCCAGGCCCGAGGGTCTGAGTCAAAGATTCATTCCAGTGCAACCATCCCCTTCGAGATGGTGTTAGTAGGTAGGTCCATGATCCCATCATCTTCGTCACCCTGCCCAGTATCGTCATGGTCTTGTTCTTCCACTATCTGGTTTTCAAAGACGCCAACATTTGCCATGAAGGCTAAGATATGTTGATCATCCTCAAAAACCTGAAAGTGGGTGACATTGTTTGGAATGGATGGGGTGGGGACCATCTCAACTGAAAATATCCAGAGTTGTGAGCCGGCCATTGGCTCAAGTGTGCTGGCAGAAATGATGAGGGCATCTGGGACATAGTTTCATCACCGGGGAATGAGGTCAATGCCAAAGGAATAAAAATCTTCAATAAGGCTCCAAGCCCGATTGCGGTATGCGGCTAGTCTTTTGTTGTGGCATGTGTATTGAATCCAGACTTGTTTGACAATCAACTCTGAATCACCTAGAGCCCAGAGGTGGTGACACCTTTTCTTAATGCAAATAAGAGTCCAAGGACCAAAGCCTCGTACTCTGTGACATTGTTTGTACAGTTGAACTGTAGTCTGTAGGACGCGAGGAAGGACTTCTCTCATGGGTTGATTAATTCCACCCCAGCCCCGCAGCCTTGTTTGGATCGGGACCCATCAAACTTGAGGGTCCACAAGTCATTGTTCATAATCTGGGGCTGGGGAGTGAGAGTAGCCCTTGGATTGCTATTGGGAGACTTAGGAGCTCCCTCCCAAACTACTGGCATGAAGGTAGAGTTTACCTTCGGAGGCATTTGGATTTGGGATTCCTGGGGAGATGGCACCAAAGGAATGCATCCCGTAGGAACACTAGGCTCTGGGGAATCAGCTATATGTTCTTTATTCTGGAAGGCATCGATGTGATGGTTAGCGAGTAAAAGGCAAGGCCCACACTCAAGCTCTGAATGTTTCTGATAGTGTACTCAGCACCAAGTACCAGATAGGAGTGTAGCAAGGGTCGCTGTGGCACCTTGGGAGTTAATCTCAACTCTCATCTTTTCTTCTAGGTCCTGGGTTCTCTGCAGCACTACGGGATCCTCTCTAGGGATGAAATCAAATGTTAAGATTTCAAAGAGTTGGTACACCCCTGGGGAAGTCTCAGAGAAGAAGACCTCACTGACCCTCCCAACCTCGGTAAGGGCCTGTTTCATCCGGGGTTCACTTTCGACCTAGATCTTATTTTATTCTCCTTCCCAGGGGAGCCATAAATGGGTGAAGTCGGTCGAAAAGTATCCATTCAAGGACTTAGACCAATTTCAACTTAATAACATCCCATAAGTCTCTGGGATGTCCACCACTTGAACATCGATTATGCTGGCTATCCCGGGGTCCTGGATAAGCTGTATCTGGATGTTCTTCAATTCCCCCACTATTTTTATGGTAGTCTTATCTAGCTAGATTACTGCACCATTAGATGGGGTGGGATGGAATCCGAGCTTCTGACAAATTGATAAGGGCATGATGTTACCCGAAGCTCTAGAGTCTACTAAGTAATTATGTATATTTTTGCCTTGGATATTCAGGCCTAGTAGGAAGGGAGGATCCTCACTGTTCCCCTAAAAGATGACCGCGTTAACATCTTCAAATGAGACAGTCTTGGGCGGGCGGCTGACGGCTTCCGGGTTCCCCAAGAGCTTTAGAAGAGACTTCTTCTATTCAGGATAGTTTAGCAAGACCTCCATCAAGGTCATGGAGGTGGTGGTCTGTTCTAACACCTTTGTAATGTCGAACCTTCCCCCTGGGAATTGGTGATTTCCCTCGGCTAGGTCTTTTGCTTGGTTAGAGCTAGAACCTTTTGGAGGAGCAGGTCGGTCAGTCATGTTATTTCAGGGAGGAGGGGTGTCTTTGATAGGAGGCATGGGCATGTAGGCGGGTCCTTTACCAACCTGAATCTGAGTATTGTATGGATTCCATGGGTTGGTGAAGGCATTGGCATCGAAGGGCGGGATAGATTCATCAAAGAATCCTTGCAATTTAGATTCCTCTTCATCTTCCCTGGAAGTTCCAAAGAAGATGGTCTCACAGGTGAAGGCACTATGGGTTGGCTCTTGAATAGGAGGCTTGGGAGGAGTGGCATCGTGCGACTGCTATCTATCTAGCTGGGAGATCATGATGACTTTTTCCAATGTGGCACAATTTACCTTGTTGTGTGAACCCGTGTCGTGCAATCTACACCAATTAGTCATGGGCTGGAAGTCTGCGACTGGTGTGAAGTGTGATGGTCCAGCACCATTTTGGTTGGCATTTTGGTTCGGAGGTGGGCCTCTGGTGTTCGTGTTATTGTTCCATTGCTATTGATTAGGCCTAGGCCCGTTGTGAAAGTTTCTCCCCCTGGCATTGTTTTTTCGTTGGCCAGAGAAAATATTTGCCCTTTAGGAATTTGAATTCTAGGGCACATAGGACCCCGCCTTTAGTTGACCCATGTCTACAATCAAGGTAGACAACATTCACCGAAGGGATTCAACCTCAGCAGTCAACTGAGTGTTGGCGTCACAATGTGATGGTTGTTATTGTTGGTTTCTTGGGAAGGTAGCAGTATTAGCTAGAGTTAAGGGCAGCAATCCTCCAGTCATAGACAACTGAAAGAAGGGCACTCTAGATGGTTGTGCCTGAGACTGTTGTTCCTGTTACGACTGATTCCAAGGGAAAGTTTCTAGACCTGGTACCACCTAGGTCTGCATTGGATAAACGTACCGGGCCTGCTAGTCTATCATGGGTGGTGGAGGATTCATTTCCATCAAGGGAGCACCCATTTCTAGATTGGGGTTATACTCCCCAGCGTACGCTGTTCCACCGGGGACATGTTGAAGGGCGTACTCTGTCCAATCCCGCCTAGGGATTTGTTGAGACCACGGGATAATTTTAAAGCTAGGTTGTAAACCTTTGCCAAAGTGTCCCGGTCACCCGCAGTGGTTGTTCTCTAAAGGAGAGTGGCAACGAAGGGGTCCATTGCATTAAGGTAAGTCTGTATGGTTACTTTTGGGTATGGAATAAAAGGGCCCGTGCACCACTTCAAGGTGCGCTAGAACTGATGGTTGAATGCTGCAAGAGGTTCATTGGGTTCCTTCCTGATGGAGATGAACTGGCTATGGGACCAGGCTGGGTCCACATGTATGTGAAAGGCAGCCAGGAATGCGTCTTCCATGTCCTGCCAACTGTTTATGGAGTTGGCAGGAAGGTTAAGGTACCAGTTTAGCTCACCTTGTCCTAAAGATAAGGGAAACATCTGAGTCACAACATCTTCATGCTAGATATGGTGTCGATTCATAGCATCTTTATATGCCTGTAAATGTTCTTCTACGGTCTGTGAGCCTAAGTGCTCATATCGTGGGCAGATCTTCTCCGGGTGCGAGGGTAAGTCGTTGATTGCGCCCGAAAAAGTTCCCATTAGGGACCCGGTGTTTCTAAAATATGCGGCCATTGGGGGAATTGGATTTTGGGTAGTTTGAGGACTGGTTCCCAGGATTGCCTGAGAAGTTTGGGTATTCTGAGGTAGGCTAGACCCCCAGACAATAGTGGCTGGTGTGATTTTCAGAGTTCATTTCTTTTGACCAGGGGGCTCGAGTTCGACAAACCTCCCGGGATTTGGGGCAGACCTAAGAATTCTTTCAAATTTCACTGGGGAGAAAGATCCAATACCGCTAAAGGATTGACTCCTAAAACTATACCTCAGGGAACCCTCAGGAGGTGTAAAATCAGAATCTTGAGAGGGGGACGAGTTCATGCCCTCCTTCTAGCGCCAGTTTCTGTTGATAGGGTTTTGCTGACTGGGTCCGCCAACAGTCATAAGTTGCCACTGGGTACCGGAGGTACCGACCAACTCCGCCTGCAAAGGTTATCCGAGGAAGTTAGATTCCCCGAGCCTTCAAGCACTTGGGTGTTGGGTCACGACGGTGCGGGGCTTGGTTGGGAGAAGTGACTGTTCTCGAGGGGGATAGCTAGTTTCTTAAACTCGTTCTCTTCGGAGATTCAATGAGGTGAGGTTTCTCCTAGCATTCTACACTTAGCAAATAAAATGAAAAAGATCCTACAGGGTTAGAGGTATTTCGTCTAGCTATAGTTATGTTTAAACGTTTAAGACATCATTAATACTCTGATATACAACACTAAATACCAAAGAAATACACAACCATCAGCTAGTATTTTATCAGTAGCGAAGGAAAGGAGGTTGTTAATCTATTTGACATATCAGAGCAGAAAACATAAAGAACATAAAACATAAAATACCATTAACTCAGAAGCATCAATGTCAACAACATCATTCCAAATAATTCTCCCTTCTTCATTAATGTCTCTTCTAGAAAGCACTGGTGCGTGATACAATGGTGGTTCCAAGGGAGCATCTAACTATTGAAAATGGGACAATGGAGCATTGAGCTCTGCAACTAGAATGAAAAAATTACCTTTCTATTACTATGGAGAACAAAATCATCAATTTTTCCGACCCTTGGAAATGGGCCGGTCTGGCTATTTATACACATTCTCTTCTAACCCTAACCCTAACCCTATTTTACATCATGTTTCAATAAAATATAATATCTGGGGCCGGTACTACCTGCGCCACCCTACAAAAGACCTTGAGATATAATAGGCTTGATATGTCAGAAGAATGAGAAAAGAATATACAGCAAAAGAATTAGCCTCGAGAAGAGAGCCAAGAAGGAGAAGGAAGAAATTAGATCCCCGGGGATTGAGGCTACATGCCTCATAAATGGGAAGTGTGGTGCCCTATCTCCAATGTGCCAGATGTACCTCTGAAATGGCACCTCAAAAAGACCATCTTGTCAGAAAATCAACTATTGAGTCGACGCCCCCTTGATGTAGCCAACCACCTTCTGACATCTTTTATTAACCGCTCCTGAAAGTGACTGGTCGGCCTCGGGGATCAGGACATGGATCACTTTGAAAGAACACAAAATTTGAGATATGAGACTCTGGGATCTGGGAACTTACGTTCCCAAAAGAATAAAGAATACCAAATGTTTGGGTCTTCTCAGGTGCCCAGAGAAAAATTATGGTTGTTTGTTATCATTGAAGGCCTGGAGGAGGCGGGAGATGCCATCTTCGTTGATATCCTTCAGGCCGGCCCTTCGGTACTTGGCCACCTCAATTTGTTCCCCCAAGTCTAGAACATTCTCCTTAAATTCATCGGCCATTTTTGCTGTGTCCTGGCCACTAAGCACCATATGAGTTAATCTCGTCATTTGAGCACCATCTATTCCCTTTGGGGACTGATATCAGGACTTCATCATTTCATCAAAACTCCCCAAAACTAAATCCTCTGGCGTGCACATATCTATACTGAGGGGGTCAGCCCCGGAATTCTTTGTTACAAAAGACTTGTATAAATTGAAAGAATATTTTACTGCATTGACCTTCTCCTGTAGAGTCCCCACCAGTTGCTTGGTCACCTCCAATGTGAGGTCAAGTTTGGAGTGTTGGGTCTTCACAAAATCAGATGATTCATCCTCCAGAATTCTAGATTCAGAAATCATTTCCTCTCCCAGGCCGAGGAGTTCTTCAAGCTCTACCTTCCATGCTTAATAATTTTCAATATCACCCTCCCATAGGTCAATGAGAGTCTCTTCCTAGTGTAGAACATGCCGGGCTGCATATAAGTCTGGGAGGGTGGATACCAGGAAACGCTGGGTGTTTCCTATTTGTAGAGCGACCCACACGTCAACCGCCTGGGCCTTTTTCTTCATTTTTTGCAGGGAGTCTATGTCGC
Organism: Thuja plicata; assembly: GCA_018584345.1. Lineage (NCBI taxonomy): Eukaryota > Viridiplantae > Streptophyta > Pinopsida > Cupressales > Cupressaceae > Thuja > Thuja plicata. Next base: position 2,774,005 of record MU223584.1, read on the forward strand.
TCTGCGGTAGATCTTCAGATGTGGAAGCCTCCAGAGGGGCAATGTTGATAGGTCAGGCTAGCTCAGTAAGCAACCCCATAAGGTTTGCATTTTTCACCTTTTCTATTTTGAGCCTTTGGGCCTCTTTTTCATAACGGGCCTTCACTGCCCTAGCTGCCTCCTTCACCAGGTCCACCTCGCCCTATTTTCCCCTCTTCCTCAGTGATACCTTTGTAACGTTGTAATCTCCAGGCTCTGTGGTTGCTTCATTGGCGTCTGGGGGAGGTGTCGCCACAATGACAACTGTTTCTCTGCTCGGCCCGGTTCGAAGAGTATGAATCATCTAGGCTTTCTTGGCCTTTGGTGGGGCCTGGACCTGAGCCATCATTTAAACCAGGGAGAGAGGAGTTCTGGTAGTGGACGGAGCCTTTCTTTTCTTTCTCTCTACTAACCACTGAGGTGACAAGGGTGGCTTGTTTACCAAAGTCTGTTCTCTTGGTTCTTCTCTGGTGTCCTATGACTGCTCTTCCTCAGTGGTGTGGGCCTCATCCATCCCTTTTCCTGTGTCTTCTCCTTTATCAGTAATATCCTCCCTAACAACATCCATCTCCTCAACCTTGTCCTATGTATCTATTACTTTGTCTGGACTTCTGTCGGCTTCTTCGGAGATTTACTCTTTGTGTTGCTCTTCCTGTTGCTCGACATCTGTCAGCATATCCCTCGATAATAGCGGAGGTACTGGGCCAAGATTTAAAGTCTAGGCCGTGGTAATTACTTTCCCAAAGGTCACTCCAGGGAGTGGCGCTTGGAACGTGGTGGCTGGGGTTACGTTTATTCCTGTAGGTCTAGTTCCCCCAGCAGATGTCGTTTGTTCATTCTGCCTTTGTTGGTCCAACCCCAAATTTTGTATCTCCAGAGCCTTAGAGGCAATCTCTAGCTTTACTTCCCTTTCCTCTATCTATTCCTCCTGCTCCAGTGTAGGCTCTTGTTCCGCAACTTCCTATTCTGCAGCTGGGACCTCTGCCTCTGTTTATCTGGTGTCTCCCTACAGGTTCCCGAACTCGTCGGTTGCAAAGACATAATCAAATTCCTCCTGTGAGGGAGCACTGGCTGGGACCTCAACATGATCTATTTCTCTTTCCGGCTCTGGGGAACTAGAAGAGAGGATCTCTACTTGTGTGGTCTAGGGCGTACCCAACCCCGGCTCTGCCTTAGGCTTTTGGTTAAGCCTCTTCTTTCTTCGGGTAACTAAGGGTGGCCCCACATCCCTTAGTGCCGCTTGTTCTATTGGATCCACCCCCATCGCCTTTACCATTAAGGCTACTAATGATGGGGAGGAAGGGGGAAGAATTGGCCCGGCCATGAGTACCAAAGTGGCCATCCATGTGATTAACTTCTCCCTCATTTGTTGGGACGTTACCACTGACTACTTTATTTGTTCTTTTATGGGGACTTCTTGCATAAGAGGGGTTGTATCTATTCTTTTTCCTTTATCCACTCTTTGCAAAGAAGTCTCGGCCCCCAGAGTTAATTTTGGTACTGGCTGGGCTGCCCGGTGGGCACTTATGGGGCACACTTTCTTGAAGTATGCGTGACTTTGCTTGACCACCTCTCGGGTGAAGTCCTTAATTGTTGGCCCTTCCTAGGAATCCCAATTTACCAGTGGGAGGGCCATTGTATCGATCCCCTTTGCTTTGTACTAGGGATCGATCGTGGGGCCGACGTCTGAGAAGTCCTCCGGGAACCTCCGGAGCTTCAACCTTTCCATCATGCCTGCCATCATCGTGACATAGTGCCAGCTCCGCACCTCCACGTCATCCTAAAAATCTTCCCAGAAATCCTCCATATGGTAGTGGTGGGGCTCTGAAGCCTGGGGAAGTGCCGCTGCAATCTTGCCGTGCGGATCAAAAAAATTTCGCGCTAAGTAGAATTCTTTCAGGTTGTAACTTTTAAGCTTGTTATCCGCCTCTTTTGCGATGGCCAGGCTACATGAGTAGTTCCCACAGGTGATTGGGAATGGGATATTGGTTACCTTCTTTAAGGCAAAGAGTGCATGCAACTCCATTATCTGCCTGCAGTATTCCAAGAGAATTATCTTGTCCCCACAATGTTTGGGTAACAAGTAGGGTTTTTCAGAGAAGCCGGTGACCCTAATATAAGTGTGCTATTGGAATTGGATGTAATAATGTCCATAGCTCTGGACCAAATTCATCACTTCTGTAGATAGGCGGTATCCTGCATCCTGGGTGGGTGTGAGCAGGTGATAGTAAATGAATGCATCATTTACTCGACAAAAACTTGAGAAGCTAGCCTCCCATTGAACCTTCAGGAAATGGTCCCACAATGCCTTTTGTCCCAGGCCAATCCCAAGCACGTCGTCTATAATTATCCCATGGGCATGGGGCCTCTGCTATGCCAGGGCCTAGAAAACATAAAAAGTCATGTAAAATTTCTTTTTCCTGGCCAGTTGGAGGAGCTAGGAGTCGATGTGGTTCAAAATTATAGCTTCCTAGTCGAAGTATCCTCCTTTGGTGGAGATGCCGAGGAGGAAGTAATACATCCATTTAGTGAATTCTTGGGCAGAGGGCTACCCAAAGACCTGGGACAACGCTATCATTCCCATCTGAATGCTCTCTTTGAACTTGAACTTGAGAATTTCTATCTTCATCCTCTTAGGGTCCCTCTTCAAAATCTTGAGCCAGTGAATGTTCATGTATATCTGGGCGGCCTCCTCCAACTACATGAATTGGGCCAAGGCATCTACCCTTGTAATCATAGAAGGCTTTTCAAATTGAGTGATCCCCAGACCCACTTGGAATGTGTCAGGGTCGAGGGATACTAGAGGAGTAGGGTACCTGGTGGGTTTTGCGACTGCGAGCATAACAGCCTGAATGGAAGAGTTGTAATTGGCAGCCATCGTCAGAATGAGCTCCAGAGATTGTACAGAGCACGAAAAATAAGCTACCTTAAGAATCCTGGAGTCCCCGATATTGATGGCTAGCTGATCTCCAGCCTGTTGCTGGATGTACATCATTTTCACTAAGGCCTGCATTTCTAGCCATGTCCCGACGCTGGTGTTGGTAATGAGTTTAACCTTGGACTCGATCTTTGAGCCCATGATAACACTATTCTACACAAACTTCATGGTTAGGGGCAACTTCTCCAGGGCCCTTTCTATTTTGGATTTAACAGCCGCTCTGGTAGCCGTCGTGGAAGGTAGCTCTGGACTTCTAAGTGGTGAGGATGCAGATGCTTTAGACATGTTTGGAAGTGTACTCTAGAAACCTACAAGGCAAAGCGACTGTTAGAATGCATTATCAAATAAATACTCCAGGGTCTGGAGATCTTACCACCGTGATGCCTACTTTTCCTGAAAAGTTAGTTTCATTCAAAAAAAATCTAAAAAGCACACGCATTACATGAACTTAAGATTGACTGAATATCCGGGCCCAGGAATTTTATCGCATTTGGTAAGGACACGGGATGGATGATGGTAGGATACCCAGAGCCTGGAGAAGTAACCATTGGTGAGGATGTGCAAAAAAAAGCAAACCATCAGGCCCATGTGGGTGCCACGTGTATAGGTAATAAATAAGAGTTATGGCGATGACGGCGGAGCCAACTGTCAGAATGCGTGAAAAGTGAAGGCCACTTGGATGGATTTAAATGTGCACATGGGACATAAATGAGGGTCTAGCTATTTTTACAAAGGAGAGAGAAAATTTCATGTTTGAAATCGACCAAGAGCCGAGTTTCAAATAGGTGGTATTCTTCTCTGAAACAAACTTACGAGCAAAAAACCAGTGACACAAGTAACTTGACCATCTTGCTAAGCTGTCTGGAAGGATATACATAAGATATATATAGGGGCCAAGGGATATATACATGGGGAACAAAAGGATATACAACAAATATATACGAAGATTTACACATATACACCGCGGAATGACATCCGCGGGAAACCAGGCAAGGCACGAAATATATATAGCTTTCTACATTATTTACAAGCCAACCACACCAGCACAGAGGGTGGACAACCCTCTGGTAGAGCCGACCCACCAACGGGTGAAAAAACCAGAAAGAGACAATGAACGAGACCGAAGGAAGCAAAGACAACAAAAATAAAATGGAGAGGGAACACACCAGGCAGATGGAAAACCGATGGGAAAAGGGACACTAACCTGAGAATGGTGAAAGGAGAAGGAAAAAAGTCACCACGAAAGCTTTGCAATAGCTACAGCTGCCAAATGATCACAACCCACCACTACGAAGCACTCACAATCACCTAAAAAGGATGGAAGTATTTAGCACTGATTGTCGTTAATTCTCTATAAATTGCTCTGAGTGCGTGAGTGTTTTAATTGCGGTAAATGTGAAAATGACAGATAACTTCTTTTTATACCCATGATAAAAAGGCAATCCACCTCCTTCCAGCAATCTCTAGACAAACAAACCTCCAAACCCCAGGCCTGGGGATTCCCCGTGACGATCACCTTAAGCACATCGTGGCGAAGAATCCTGGAGTCCGGAGTCTGGCTCCTGACAAAGAACAACCTCCGGGACTGGGGTCCTGGAGATGAGAAACCAACCAAACAAAACATGATAGCGAGGAAGAAAACCCCAGAGAAAGAAAACAAAAGGGGAAGGACGAGGCAAGAACCACAAGCAAAAGCAGTAAAAGAAAAAAGAAAAGAAAAAAAAAGGGGGGACCCAACATTTTACACAAAAAATGTAGGGACGGGGATGCAGGGCATAACACCAGGATTCTCTCAACACTGGTAGGGCCTTTAACTGCTTTCTGCTACTTATTAGTTCTAATCAAGAATGCGGCCTCCATTTCTATTCCTGCATAAAACTGAATGAGCAAAGATAGATGATAATGGTGAATACCCAAGGTGGTTTTAAACTACTCTCGAGGAGGAGTGAGAGTAGAGAGATCGGTCACATCAACTGGCAGAAAGTCTAAATCAAGCATCTTTCCTAAAGCAGTGTGCTATCCGGTTGGATCCATCCCAGGAATAAAATCTCTGTAAATGGCAGGGATTCTGAAAAGATCTTAATTTGTCCTTCATGAGCTTGAAATATGCAACCTGAGCTCTATCATCACACAACAGTTTGTGTGGTTTGAGACTTGTCTTAACCTCCCTTCGAAGATTCAGACATCCACTTGCAGTAGTCACATCAATCATTCTAGACTGTAGGATAGTATATTCACATCCCTGTAAAGTCAGTAGAGAATTAGGTAGCAGTTTGCATCACCAAACAACAATCTAGTAGCAAAAAATCTCTTATGATAGAAGTTCTAAACAAGGTTCACAACTCATATAAGGACTAGTTGCCCATTTAGAGACAATGTCAGCCTCCCTATTTCCTTCTCTCAGGATATGGGTTATTTTAAAGTCTGAAAATGAGTGTAAGAGGTAAGATATCTCTTCAATCATATTTTTGAGGTGCCAAGCATTTGCCACCCCATTTTTTATTGCATTTACAATTATTTGTGAGTCACCTTCTAGGTGAATTTTTTGAAAGTTCATCTTTTTTGCCACTTGCAAAGCAAACAATGCAGCTCTAGCCTCCGCTTCATTGTTTGTTCCTCTAATAAGTCTTTGGGAAACAAGTTCTAGAATGTTCCCATTGTTGTCTTTAACTACAAATCCAGCACCTGAGGGTCCCGGGTTGCCTTTTGAGGCTCCATCAAAGTTTAATTTTACCCACCCCGGGCCTGATTTATCCCACTTAAGTTCAACTCTAATTTTATTTCGTGCTTGGCCATCTTTAATGTTACCATTTCTAAATTTTAGGCTTGGCCAGTTGCAATGTAGTTTCCTATCAGCCTTAGTGTATAGCATACTTCCTGTGGAAGTAATTAGAGGAGCTTGAGTGGTCTCCTCAATAGAACTTAAAATACTGGCTTTAATGCTTGATAGAGGTATCTCCTTATCTTGAAAGATACGTCTGTTTCATTCTTTCCAAATCTCCCATATGATAATGGAGGGGGAGGCCTTCCATAGACCTGATAAGGCAATGGTCTTTTGAGGGATTGGCCAGCTTTGAAACACATCTTTAATGCCCTACTGCATAGGACCAATCATGTTTAATTTTTCCTTGATCATCTCCCAATATGCTGCTGATAAGGGACAATGAACAAGTAAGTGATCTACATCCTCCTAAGATGAATAACATAGAACACATCGGGTTGGACCTTGGAGGCCAAAATGTTTCCTTGTTTCAGCAGTTAGAATTCTCCTTTGCACTGCTAGCCATGCAAAAGTTCCTGCCTTTGGCAAGCAATGTCTATCCCAACAAAGATTAGTGTACCATGGTAAAATATCCTCCTCTTCCTCTTGGGATAAGAACCCAAGTTGAACTGAGTATGATCCAATCTTGGCTTTACACCATATTAACTTGTCAGGTTTATCCACCCTTGTAAAACTTCTAGTTCTGTAAAGATCTTCCATAAGGTCTCTTTGTTGGGCTGTGAGGTTGAGAGCATCCAAAGTTTTCCATTGCCATATTTGTCCAATAGAGGAGTCTCTACAATCCATGTAGTCTTCCACCTTCATGCCCCAAATATCAATGAAGAGAGTTCTCAAAACATCAAATCTTATATCTTCTTTTAAAATTGGGTGATTGTTCCAAGAATCATCCTAAAACAAGGCATTGTGACCATTCCCAACATGCCATGAGACATGTTTGGAGATGATGGTTCTACAATCTAGTAGATAATTCCAAATTGCAGAGCCTTTGGGGGGATTTACAATAGTGAGGATTCTCTCATCCTATGGAGAATCTAAATATTTAGATCTGAGAATCTTGACCCATAATCTATTCGGTTGACTGCAAATGCTCCAAACCAGTTTAGCCCCTAGTGC
>MU223584.1:2785926-2834444 GCA_018584345.1 Thuja plicata
GATCCCAATTATGGGAGATCCACTTGTGGTTATTATCCTTTTTCAGGTAATATTTCTTGGAGAAGAAACTATGATCAATCTCAACGTATACTTGAACATTTGGGCCTATCTCAAAAAGCACCTAAACTTGTGTATTGAAACACTCAAAGGAATCCTATTTCAAGATCCGAGCAGTTATCATTGCACCATCACCTACTTTCAACACAAAGTGAAGAAACACAAGTTATCCTCCTCTACTACAAGAAGGATAATCCAGTTGCAGTTTTTTGTAAAACCCCAAGTAAAGATTAAAGGGGGGTATTAGACATTAATCTTTACTTGCATTATGTAAGTAGGAGATTCCTATGAAATCTCTACACCTATTTTTTTGCTCTTGTGAGGATAATTCATTTTATGTATTTTCCCTTGGTTGTATTATTTAATGGGATAAACCAAGGTATCCCTTAGATTCCTCCCTAAGAGGAAAGAACACAAGTGGCACACACTTTATGAATGTGGCTCACATGCACATAGGAGTTACACTTCAAACTCCTTCTTCCATCTCTACTTAAGAGATGATTCTCCTCTCTTTTTTTAGTAACACAAGCACTAGTTGAAGCACTTCGTCACTTCAAGTGACTCAATGTATGAGCTTGGCTCTCATTCTCTCCCTCTCTCACGTTCTTAGGCAATTTTCCCATTCATATTTATTCACGGGGTTTTTTTTTATGCTTTCCCCCCTTCAAAATCTTGTTTCCTTGTCTTGCTCTTGGTGAATGCTCCTAGTTTTCTAATTTATTCATGGTATATCTCTTTTCTCCTTGCTCTTTGGTTTAAACAACTTCCTGTTTCTCTTTATTTTGTTATTATTTTAACACAAACTGATCTCAAAGTGCTAATAATATATCCCATAAATCCCTCAAGCTATGCATAAAACAAAGCCTCCCCCTCTACCCAATCAGACCATCACATGTCATGTCTTACTGAAAAAGACCCCCTCCATGCAATCAAACACAAGTCAAAATAAAATCAACTCCCTCCATTTTTGTAGTCCAAGACAAGCATTCCTCATTCCTATATTTGCATTTTATTTTAGTATTTAGTAATCAATTTATAATCATACCAATTACATGGTTTAATGCAAAAATAATGGTAATAAGAAAAAAATATGTTTTATGTTTTAAATTATATAATTAAGTAACAAATATATTTACTTATTAAATATAAATATTAATTTATATTTATATTTATTAAGTAACATTTAATAAATTACTTAATATATATAAATTAAAATATTAAAAAAGATATTATTTTATTTCCCTATTATCATTATACTCCCAGGGAACATCTGTTACAATGGTGAACAAGACTGATTGCGTCCTTGGTCTCCTTGGTTGTTCAGTGCAACAGTGGTTTTTGACATGGCTTAGCAGCCTCCTATGTATTCTATATGTCTAGTGGCTATATCTATCATCAACATGTTGATCTTTTGGTGCAACAACAACTGCTAGTTGTTGCAAGTGGTATTAGAGCTTGGTCATAGGTTCAAACCTTGCGCTTGCACTGGGGGGGGATTGTTACAATGATGAAAAAGACTAATTTCACCCTTGTTCCCTTGGTTTTTTAGGGCAACAATGGTTCATGACATGGCTTAATCACCTCCAATGTATTCTATATGTCTAGTGGTTGTATTGGGCATTAACATGTTGATCTTTTGGTACAACGATAATCGCTAGTTGTAACAACATCATATAATGTCATTGATTTTTTCATGAAGGAAAAATAAAAGCTCATTAAATTACTTACCCCGAAGACAATCTTAGGAGGGAAAACCCTAAAATACCCCAAAAACCAAAACCACCTTTTATTTGGTCATTTCTTTTTGAGAATCTCCTTTTCTTGTAGTCATCGACTTGATGGTTGAGAAACGAGGGTTTCAAGGAAAATTGGAAGGTAGACTCTCTGTAGGTTTCACATGGCTCTCTTCTTGTGGTTGCAGATCTGTTACAAACCTCAATCTATGAAACAATATGCTCTTCCTACGTGCAACTTGGGGTTTCCTTATTCTTGCAAACTATGTTTTATCTGGGTGCCTAAAAATAATTGATATTCTTATATATCTGAAACTTCAGATGTTTATATAAAAATAACAAGAAACTGTGTAATTTATTTTCATTATACAGGTCATGGTTGATACAAACCCTTTGTGTTTTCTCTTTCAAATCTCAACTCCCCTGAGGGATTCTAGTAAATTTTGACTCTAGGCCTTGAATCTTATGAAAATGATGAGGATGTTTCTATTTTTGCTGCACACCCATGTTTGAAACCCTTATCATAGTTAATATATTTAAACCTTGTGTAACCCTTTCTTTCTATAACTATGGATTTTTCTTGTAAATTTATGCTCATGCTCATGCCGTGACTAAATAAGAATTTTCTTTTCATTTTGATTCGCTTGTAAGAATGAAGAAAAATTAAAAAGAATCCTTGTATTTCATGAGGGTTTTCATAACTCCATTGAGATTTTTTCTTGAAAAACCTTTGATTGCTTACAAGATCCTCAAGGGTTTCATGGATTTATCTTTATATCTAGTGTTTATTACTATAACATACTTTAGATTTGTAAATATTTGACACTTGTCATTGTTTTCATAATAACCCCCATGAGGGTTTCCAATAGCTTTTCATATTTTGGAAAAATGGTTCTACAAGTTTGATTAGGGTTCTATCACCACATTCAAAACCCCTACATGGAAGCTTTTCAAGGTTCTTGTGTCCCTTCTTGGATATCATAACAAGATGGTTATTTTACAAGCATTATTTCTCTTCTTTGTATCTTTTAGTACCCATACTTCTCCAATGATTTTGTTTCTTACAAATAAGCTTTGCCCTTTGGTACTTCCCTTAATGTTTATGACATTACTAATCAACACAATGATGTCTTTTTGTATATAATATTCTCATAATGCTCCTTGCTGGACATGTTGCATACACTCTGGATTAGAATAGACACTCCTTATATAATTATGACTTTGTTTTGCATAACACTATACAAAAACAACACATTTGGTCCTATGTAATCTTATGTATTCTTGTAACAACTCATTGTAGTCGTGTAGCATTTATGATCATTGTTTGGTGAATTGAACTAGAAATATTCTTTCACCCTTGACATCACTCTTTTGTATTTGAACTGTCCTCATGAAGGCATACATGCTACTTTGAGATAATAATTGTTCAAAATATTCTCATTTGTATTACTTAGGAGCCATTGAATCTATAAATATTCTGCTTTGATTTGCATGAAGACAAAATTATTAGCTTCACTGTGTAGATTACATTGCATTTTTTTTGTGTTATTAATATTGTACATGTACATGAGCTTAATGTAACATGAAACTTATGCTCCCATAAATATTGTAGTGCTACTCTCATTCCGATCTTGTCCAATCAATTGACGGTATAACACATATTTGTATTCTTTAATTCACTGCTCTTTATAATTCACTGCTCTTTATATTGTATACCAACTTTATTTTCCCTTTTCCATACTTTGATATGCATCTTTGAATGATATCTCTGTAATATTTTAGCATGCTAACATCATCTTGAAATCAATGCAAATTGTACATTAATTTAGCAAATTGTACAATTTTGTTTCTGCATCCCTCAATGCTATGCTACTCCTTGGCACTTCAATTTTCTTGATCACTGGATTCTAGTATGAGGTCACTATCTTTCTTTCATTTTATTGTATCCAAGATGATAACTATTTGGATGATGTAACAATAGTGCCTTCAATCCATGGTGCACATGTATCTTTGCTACTACAAAATAACATGTTATTATGATGTTTATTAATGTCCCTTGTGACTTAGTCTCCAATGGATGCTCTATATATCTCTTTCCATCATGAACATATTGTTGTCTTTATTTTGTCCTTTGAAGAATATTGTCTTGAAGTCTTGGTTTCCATACCTTCAAGCTTGATTTAAATCATTATATTTGTAACAATATCCTTTAATGTTTAACTGCTAATGTAAATTCATTTTTTCATTAGACCTTGTATCATTCATGGTTGTAACCACTCTTGATGATATGAAGATTTATCCTTACTTATTTATCCTCTAAGGTCTCCAACAATGTTGTCTCATTTGAAATTTCTCTGGAATTGATCTGATTTGTTCCACAACCTCACTGTCTCTACTTAATCTATTATTCCATTTCTTTGATGACATTAACACATCATGACTCCATTATTGTTGTACCTATTGACTGATTATATTTCCTTTTGCTTATTCCTATAAAGACTTTGTTGAATGTGTAAGCATATCTGTTCTATTATCAAACTTGATTCTATTTTGTGGCTCATGTATGATATTAACCTTAATCTTTGTATGTACTATGATACCAATGTTTATTTGTATTGCATACCTGTATGATAATTCTCTTTTATTTTAGTGCTACCATTACATCTTACTTTTATCTCATTGTATCTCACTGCACTATTATCTCTACATCCTTAGATTATTGTTTATATTTTGATCAACATTGTCCTTTAATTGTTTAATTTTGTTCTTGTTGTATGAATAAAATTTCATCAACATATTGAATGCCTCTTTTGAATGAGGACTAATGCCTCTTTGACCTGAATGATAATGAACATAATTAATTTTTATTCATTGTAGCATTCGCTGAGACCATAATTTGACTATTTTTGTTAATATTTATACTCTGTTTAAAATAGTACCAAGAAATTTATGAACCTTTTAGTATTTGAGATTGTGATAAGTACAGTTGGAACCACCTAGCCTATGGGTAGCTATTAGTGTCATGTTTTTCTAAACATTATATATCTATCGCAGTATTTCGTATAGCTATTTGAATGCATGTTCTAAATTTGGATTGAGTTGACTAGTTGACTTGATTATATATCCGCATATGCTACTAACCTGCTGGGATGAAGGAGCGGCTTGAGAGTGGTTGAACGCATTGAAGAGAAGATGTTGAAGTTCCAACTACAATGGGGAGAAATTTTATGGCCGCAAGACATGCCTGCTACAATGGAGGAGCCATAATCTCAGGAAATAGGAAATATCTCTTCTATATTTCCTCTCAGTGGTCAATATCTTGATGAAATGGTTATCCAAACTTTATTACACTCTATCATGGGCAGTTACAATCTCCTTCCCCTATGGCATGATTTAATCATACCTTATCTGTATGATTTTGGGAATAAACATCAATCCTCTATATAATGGGATTTGATTGTTAGTTTGTAGTTTTAGTTTTGGAATTATATTGTTGTTACATCTTGCACAACAAGTTACTCATTCTAGTTCTATGCATTGTTTTTATGTAATCAGTTTCTAAAAATATAATGGAGTGATTTTGGTTTACATTCTGTGTTAGTAGTATGAAAAATCCAACCAAGGGGGTCCACTTGGGAGGTGGATTAGATTATATTAGGTTAGATTTGCATTCAACATTTACAAAATTTTGAGTAGAATTTTACTGTTTTATTCCTGCAGCATTAGATTCATGTATGTTCTTGCAACACTTGCAAGGATAATTATGGTGAATTCTATGGGTTGATAGAATATGTTTAAGCTAAGTTTGTAGTTTTCAACATTAATTCCACTCATTAGTCATGTGTGTTTACTTTCCTGCAGTAATAACATAGGTTTCTTTCATGTATTTTTCCTTCCTACATCATAGGTAGTATGAATCTTTGAGAGACTTAGTGCACATATCATGTTGTCCCATTTAAAGTATACGTCCCTGGGTTGAAAATTTAAATGCACTTCATGATAGGAAAAGTAATCCTTAGTTTGAATATACTATTCCTAGGAGAAGCTTCGGCATGATTATTATTACCTATTGTGAGGCAGTTCATTTTTGGCGCAGTTGCGGGGGATGGTGTAAAGGTGAGAACCTTATTGAGTCATTTTCCATTTTTAGATAGTTCCTTGCTTTGTAGATAGTAGTATGCAATCCTGAACTTACTTCACAAGTTTAAGTAATTATTTGCATGCATTGAAGAGGAAGAAGACGAGATGAACAGGGCAAATTTCTATCAAGAGAGTCTGCTAATCTGAACGAAGAAGTTGAAGAATTTGAATTACCTTTTGTTGACGCAAGTCCTGAATTTCCTGCAGCATCTTCCTCTGAAGCAATGCATTTTGATCCAGTTGGCCTTTGAACTTTTGCTAAAATTTTGGCCAGTTTTCTTGATAATTTCACTCCAAGGGCACCTTTCATTCATAACCCTATGGCTAATGTTCCTGTCCAGTAGCAACTCCATTTCCAAATACCTCCAGTAATGGCACAACCTACATTTATATTTCCTCTACCTAGCCTTATTAACAATGCTAACCTCAAAAACATACCCGCTGCTAAACTCCCAAAGTTCTATGGCCTAATAACTGAAGACCCTGACACCTTTCTATTTGAGTTTTACATTCTTTGTCGAAGATTTGACTACAACACTGATGACCACAAGCTCAAGTTGTTTCCAACAACATTGAAGGTGTCCACCCTATGATGGTTTATGGGCTTAGGAGCTAATGCAACAACCAACTAGGATGAAATACCGACTTTGTTTCTAGAGAAATACAAAGAGTATTGCAAGGGGGGTGACCCAAAAGGAGATGACATTGTTTGAATATCGCAGAAGGAGGATGAAACTTTGGAAGACTATGTTTCACGCTTCCTGTATAACCTACAGAAGAATCAACAACATATCTTGGAGGAGGATTCACAAAAACTCATTTTCTTGAGGGGAGTAAATGATAATTGCTTGGAAGCATTGGACCTAATGGATGGAGGACATATATCCCAATTTACCTAGGATGAACTCAAGAAAACCTGCCTTAACTATTCAAGATTAACTGTAAATAAGGGCAAAGGATTTTGGTCTACACTTGCTAAAGGGAACAACTCAGGCATTTCTAAGTTGGAGATTTCAAACCTGCTATCAGATTTCAAGAAATATATAATCAATGATCTTGCCACACACCTAGATACCATGACTACCAAGAAGAAGCATGCAGATTCTGAAGCATAGCTAGCTGAGTATCGTCCTCACTGTCACAAACAAAAGAAAGATTATGGATGCAAGCTGGTGGTAAACTTGGAGAACCAACATCTTCCTACTGAGTACATGAAAATAGAAGGAGATGATGAGAAAAATTTCTTTTTTTCTCAATGTCGGCCATGGGCTTCAAGACAAGGTATGCCTCAGGATCCTTTGCAATTTTCTAGTCCTTATAATAATCAATGGAAAAACCAAAATTATCAAAATCCTTCTCAATATTCCCAACCTTCTTGGAACAATCAGTGGCATAACCAACAACAAAACCAGGGTGATACCACAATAGTGGGTTACACTTTTTTGCCTAAACGGACATTGAAGTCTACATTTTGAGAAAAAATTTCACATTCGGATGCATATTGTCGTTAAACTGTTTGAAATCAGAAGATGAAGTAAACTAGAGTCTTTTAGGATTTTCTGTCTAGATTCTAAATATAGTTTTTTAATTGATTTTAATTGTTTTTTTCTCCCACTAAAACTGCTATGTTGCTGAAAATGTCATTTTAAAAAAGGTACAATGACTTTGTACAACATTACTTTTTTTCTAAAATAGATATCAATGTGCTTCTTTCAAATTTGGTTTTGTAACATCCATACGGAGGGCATGCAATTGGTTTGACGACATTATCATGATTATTTCATATTTTATGAACATTTGAAGTAGAGTCAACCGTAATTTTGACATACCTTGACTGCGTAGCTGATAACTTGTTGTGTATTTATTGAAATTCATTTTTTTTTTTTATAGAAAGAAGAATCGAAGCCGGAGGGCACTGTTATTTTTCAATTTTTTTTCTCTTTTCTACTATTTTTCATTGACCGTCAAACTTGGAGGTTTATATTTGATAAAAAACCTACATTCGATACATGTCAATAAACATAGACCTAATTAATTCAAAAATTGTCAAATATATATTCGTTAGAAATCTCATTCAGAGTACTTGTGTGATACAAAAGGACACCTCCCTATTCTTCCATTTGAACCCCGCGCTTGAGCCCCAAAGCCATGAAAACTGCAGATTTTTTTTAGCCTTTGGAAATGGCCTCTATTCAGAGACTTTCAATAGAAAGTACTTTTGATAGAAAGTACTTTCGATCAAAACTAATTAGTTTCAATAGAAAGTACTTTCTATTGAAAGTAATTTCTTAGTTTAATGTTGGCATGGGTTGAAACCCACCAAAATCTTAACTAGTTAGTTTCTATCAAAACTAGCTTAGTTTCGATCGAAAATAAGAATGTTTCGATCGAAATAATCAGGTACTTTCTATCGAAAGTAACCGACTAAATTTCCCACCTCACAGATTTTGTGAAGAATTTCTTCCTCTAAAAAAGTTTAACCCACTATTGTGGTATCACCCACCAATGGCCTAACCAACAGAAAAACCAATGGCCTAACAAACAACAAAACCAATGGCCTAACCAACAACAAAACTAGTGGCCTTAGCCTCAAAATCAATGAAAACCACCATAGGGGAATTGGAAACCATATAACCAATGGAGGGGGCTCAACAATGGCCTAATCAAAATCTTGGTTATCCACCCTTACCACCTCTAGTGTCTCAAACTACAATAATGCCACCTCCTGCAGTTACAAGTCCTACTCCAAAGAAAACACAATTACCTACTCAACCATAGCCATATCTTAACAACAAGCATCAACAACAACCAATGTATGGCACTGATACTCAACAATACCCTGCATATGCACTAGACATATCTGATATTCATTTGAGATCTGGTACTACTCTACCTACACCTGAACCTCATGTTATAACGGAAGTTCCAGACATTTCTGTAGCATTAGCACCACTTCCAGAAGTTACTTTGCCTAATATTGTCCAACCAACTGATATACCAAGTAAAACTGATGTTCACACCTTAGTTAATTCCCCCTTTCCATAAAGGCTTAGCATGGAAAAAACTATATCCCAAGAAGAAACACCATTTGATATCCTTGACCAGTTGAAAAACATGCATATCCAGATTCTACTATTTCAAGCTATCAAAGATGTTCCTCTTTATGGAAAATCCATTAAGGAAGCATGCCTCAAAAATCTTAGACATAAGAAAAAGGATCCTCAAAAAATCCATGTTATAGGTCAACTTACAGATATTATGTTGGGGAAAATAGTCATACCAAAGTACTCTGACCCTAGAAGCCTAGTTGTTGATCTTATAATTAATGACCAATCTGTGAAAAATTCTCTAGTTGATTTGGGAGAAGCTATAAATGTTATGACTAAGGATACCATGCATAGGTTGAGTATAGAGGGATTGAGAACCACACCAATACTCTTATAATTGTGTGTGTATTTTGTGGATTTGTTAGCTGCAACACAACACTTCCATAAGTCATTGCATTAGTGAAATAACATGAAAAATAAGAGTTAGAATGCATATCAATCACTAAAATCAACCTATTGCTCCCTATCTAAGAAGAGTTTGAAGAATGCTATAATTTGCCCTCAGATTATGCATTAATCAGTGACACATTCATGCTTAGAATGGAAGATTTAAAGGATTTAAGATAAAATGCTCAAGAAATGTTCATTTTAAAGCTCCAAATGAAAGATTATGACAATTTCTAAGAAATATGAGCTAAAATGCATTAATATCTCTAAGACTATAAGCAACATAAGTTTGCAATTGAATTCTAAAATTAGGGGCCCATTAAGCTCAAAATTCATTCCATTTATATAATAATTTTAGGAATGAGAGGTTAGGATTGAAAGTTGAAGAGAGGTGGAGATTGAATCTTTGGTGATCCATGTGAGGTGATCCAAGTGATTTAACTCTTATTGGCTAGGGGATTGACTTTCCCTTTTGCAAATATGGAGTTGTAATTAGGATTTATTTAATTCCTTTTAATTACTTTAGCCATGTATTTGATTGTTTTTTATTTAATTGGCTAAGGCAATTAATATAATTTAGTGATTAAATCACTTAGGAGATTAAATTTGATTTAAATGAATTATGTCAATTAATTGAAGAATTGTCATGACATAATTAGGGGTATGAACACACTTAGGGAAAATAAGGTCTATGGTCAGAGAAGACCAAATTAGGGTGGTTACATTTGCCCCTCTTTGAATTGATGTGTGAGCAACGCATTGATTCAAAGAAATTTTTGATGTTAACTTTATAAAGTTTGAGATTTCTGCACTTTATTTGAACAAAATGTCTGATGAGATCAGTCTTGCACTTGTTTGAACTAAGACTGATAGTATTGACTTTGAACTTGATCAAATAAAGGTCAATAAAACAAATATCTTAAAGATACCAATTTTGAACTTGGTTGTTGAACAAGAATTGATAATACTGACGCTGAACTTGATCGAATGAAGGTCAGTACAAAGCTGTTAGGAGCTTAATAAGAAGCTGAGAAAAATCTAGACATAAGATATCTAGCTTATGAGAACCAAATCTTTCTATCCAGCAGTCCCGACTTAGTCGAGGGAAACTGTCATGCCCTTAGTCTTTTGATGACAAAGTCATTTTAATTCTTTTTGAGCAAGAATTTGATTGATTTAAGTGCGATCATGCCCTCTCAAGAATGAAATTGAAGGAAAAATAATAAAATCCCTATTTAGAATGATATATCACTTGAATTTATCGATTGAATCAAGAAAGAATCAATTAGAAGAAATGAAGAAGTGAAGGTGTGTTAAGAGGAAACACAATTTACCAAGTTAACCATGTGAAAATATGAGATCTGAGTTTGATAAAATGATTTATGACCAATATTTTGATGAATAATGTGAAATTTGATGATAGAGAACCCAGAAAACTGATTACGTAAAGCTTGTAAATCATTTTTAGAACATGTATAACAATTCTGCATTTTTGAGAAGTTGTCACAAAATATGTACTTTACTGTTGAAAACATCATCTATGCATTTGATTTCATTCTCGATAGAGAAAAAAGGAACAAAAATGAATTTTGATAGTCTGGGAGGAGTTGTGGAGCTCCTAAATAGCTCAAAAAGTGTAATATATATCCCAAAATTCACTTTTTACCCATTCATTTTCACTTTTGTCTTTAGTAATTTCAGAGCTCTGTAAAGAAGATGCTGGTCCACGTGCATAAACATTGACTTGAGCTCGCCCATTGACATCAGTGCCTGACCGATTACGCACCCCTGGTAAGTACCTAAAAACCTACCTTTCCATGTTTTTAGTTTTCATTTTTGTTGATTTTTGCAATAGTTATGGACCTTTTAATTTTGTGTTGCATCCTTCATAAGGGATCGCGTCCGGTTAATCCTGTGTCGCATCCCATTTTTCCAAAATCCCGTGTCGCATAGCGTTAATTTGGGATCGCACCCTGTTAGGTAGTTTGTCATTGCATAGGGTAAAGTTTGTCCATTTTTTAAACTTTCTCGCGTCCTGTAGAAACATGATCGCACCTTGCGGCCCGTGTCACATCCTGTTAAAATAGGCTCATTTCTTGTATGCCCCTTCACATCTTGGAAATCTTGTATCACATCCTGTAACAAGGATTTCAACCTATAAAAATAGAGTCATTTCTGGTTTAGAAGTTAGGTTTTTCCTATTTTTGACTATTTTTCTCCTTCTAAAGACCAAAAATACTTATCTGATAGCTTTTCTGCATTTTTTCGTTAGTGAAAATACTAAATTGAACATATATGTGCTTTCTTGTGAACAGACTAAATTTGAGGTAGTTTCATTCCGAGGTCCCTATCCAAGTTGGGTCCTTGCTTTATCATGATCATTGACAGATCCAGAGCTGCAACTCATAGCTCGAGTAAGATTAGCTTCTCTTATAGATTTACCTGATATTAGGGTGAATCGGGGGTTATTGACTGTGCTTGCTGAGAGATGACATTCAGAGCATAACACATTTCATCTCTCGACCGATGAGATGATAGTCACACCTGAGGACATGGGGTGTATCTTACAGATTCTAGTTTTGGGTTGGGAGGTACAGTTCGAGTCTCATTCTATTGTAGCCATTACATCAGCTCAGAGAGATGATTCTATAGCTCGCCACTATCTTATATGGGATTATATGTGTGATCATTATGATAATTTACCTGTATATATGACCGAATTGATCAGAGGCATCCTCATGCTTGATAGAGGATAACACGGTTTTGTGTGGCTGGGTCGATACTTTGGAGTAGATGATTAGATCATCTTGCAGATTCACTTGGGGCAGTTGTATATTAGCCCATATATATAGAGAGATTCATGAGATTGTCTATCAGTATTCTCACAATATGACTATAGGGATCTTAGTTTTGCAGATCTCGGCCTGGGAGCATATCCTTGTGACACATCCTATCATTGACAGGCAACGAACAATGCAACAAGCGTATGTATATATGTACTCCAGACTGATCCAGCAGCCCCATCTGGACAAGTTTGAGTATTGGTGCCGATTATTTGATGACATGATAGCTGTGATATGACATCCATACCTTGATTATGAGGAGTGGGGTTTGGATAGGTGGCAACTGCCGTACATTTTTTAGAGTAGGTATTTGATTGGGCAGACCAGATACATTATTGAGAGATTCCTTGTTACATGTGTTTTGAGGCAGTATGGCCAAGCATAGGGCATATGTCAAGATGTATTAGTATATTCCCAGACCCAAGATGAGGAGCCACTATGGGGAGCTAGACTGGTATACGAGACAGCTCAGCTAGAGATCAATTATATGGTTGTAGTTGGGTGGGACATTCTTCCAAATGTTGCAGATGCAGGTTGTTCTGATGGGTACCTCACCCATATGTTACAGTATCCATTTCCATAGTTCACAGCTCTAGATGAGGTAGTTCCTTGTATAGAGAACCCTTTAGATTATGATCTAGCTGATGAGAGACCTGTCAGAGGTAGAGGAAGAGCTCAGAGAGATCCGAGAGGTGGGGGAAAGATGGAGGATGAGATGAAGTGAGAGATGGTAGGCACCCACCTCCAGATAATGGAGATGATGGTGGGGATGATAGGGGTGGTGGTGCAGTGGGCACCAGTGGCAGTGGAGAGGGCAGACAGACTTGGTTTAGGTTCATGCCTCCACGGAGAGATCTTGGTCTGTTGCTCACTAGGGAGCAACATAGACCAATAAGACATGGCCCGAGTGGACAGGATCCACCCAGAGATACTGGCAGAGGTTCTAACAGGGATGGTGATATTTTATCTCAGTGCCAGTGAGAGTGTGAGAAGGTTAGGGCTAGGGTTACCACTTTAAAGGCATTACTAGCAGACAAAGATGCACAACTTGAGTGATTGAGAGGAGAGCGAGATACATAGGCCTGGATAGCGATAGATCAGGGTCAACGTGCTTCTTATTACTTTGGGTTATATTATGCTACAGTTCTAGGGGACATAGAGACCCTTCATATTCTTAGGTAGCACAATAGTTTGAGGGAGCTATTCCTCCACTAGTTCATCCTGCACCACCACCACCTCCTCCTCCAGATTAGGGAGAGGGTGGAATTCAGACCTAAATTTTTATTTTGTGATATTTTGTATATATATATATATTGATCCTGTTGTGATCATCCATTGTACTGCATACTCTTAATACTTGTATATCTAATTCACACTGATATTTTGATACTCTTTTGTAGATGTTTCCACACATTTTTGATCTGTTCCATCATTGATATATCTGAGATAGTTGTACCTGATCTTGATATGTTCACGAGTTCTCTTTGTTGTGATAGATGTTTAGATTGATGCACATGTGATTATGTTCTTGATATTTTAATGAGTTAGAATAGATTCATGTGATGACATCATTTATTCTCTTAGATTTATTACCGATATATAGATGTGTGTCAAATGATGCTATATGAATATGCAAATGTATGTTTTTGAGATTTTCATTATGCAAATATATGTATGGCGCACTTAAGATGTAGAAATAAATGTAATGCTTGAATGCTTTATTTTTGTATTTTCTCTTTCTCATTTATGAATGTAGAATGTATGCTATGGATATGCAATGACATTAATATCAGTAATGTAGATTATCTAATTAACTTGGATTTCAGATGAATCAGGAAATTATTTTGAGCTCAAGTTCTTATGCTATTTTAAAAAAAATGAATCATGCAATCTCGAAATGCATCTACATGCAAACTCTTTAGGAATATCACTAATTTGTATACACTGTAGCATTTTTATCATCATTGGGCATTTATGTAACAGAAATCATCTAATAGTATACCTATCACTAATACCCATTGGTATCATTAAAGTATGAATACTATGTGTATTCAATGCAATGCCAGAAATAAACCTAAGCATCAAGGCATAGAGGCCATGATGACAAGTTAGTTATCTCCTTTTGTTATTAGGAATCGGATTCTCTTTAAGTGTAATGGAAAATATGTGACCCGTAATGACCTTTAGTATTCGTATCCTTGGGTATATAATGTGTCATACACCTTATTGAGAATCTGATTTAGAAAACAGACAAGGAAATTGGTTCAACCTCACCGTAGTTTACACATAACTAGGATTGAGATATATGCGGCTATCCACTCATGTTGGTAGCTCTTACCATAAACATCCAAGTTAGGTGAAAGATATAGGATCTTTGAAAAAAATTTCATACGCAGAAAACCAAGAAAATGTTATGCCCCATGTCCTTGCGACTCTTTGTCTTTGAATAGACGTCATGGAGTAACTCGGAAGACATAAAAATCACCAATTGATAATCAAGAAAAGAAAATTTATAACAACTTAGATGCCCCTAGTTTGAAACATCATGGGAACATAAAAGAGTCATAATCAAACCAAGATCAGTCTATGTGTTTAAGTAATATTGAGAAATACTATTGATTCATTTGTCAAGCGCAATAGAGATTCATCAATCATAATTTGGAATTTAAACAATATGTTTTTCATGTCTGAGTATATGAGATTAACTTTGGTAGCAATTTCAATCCAATGTAGTGTTTAGGAACACTGGTTGATTAGAGTGTTGAGAAACACTAATACATTTAAAGTGTTGAGAAGCACTATTACGTTTAAAGTGTTTGATTAAAGTGTTAAGAAACACTAGTATGATGTCAGTTACAGGTAGGTGGTGTTGAAGAAACACCTTTATTTGTGATAGTGAAATTTTGATGCAAGTATTGAGAAATACTATTTTGAGAGGCAAACCATCCTAGACAGGAACCTAGGAAAACCTAGCAGATGCAAACTGAACATGCTAGCACAGATGCCCCCAGTGCAGAATGACTATTCCTAAGACACAAATGCAGACCAATCCCAGGCAAGGATATGACATTTGTAAGGAATCAAAATCAACCAATAGCACATGTATGATTGTGAAGGATTAGTATCATCAGTGCATTGATAGACGAAGAATAGAGTACGAGTGATACCTATTTGCTAGGTTTTCACCACTCGGCAAAGCTTTTTATTTTTGCTACCAAGACGCCTGTTTGCCAGGTTTTCACCAAGGAACCTTTCTCTTTTTCAAATTCTTGGTTCTTTTTTCTCTTTATTATTTTTTTTGTTAGTATCAAGGCACAAGCGCCTATTTGCCAGGTTTTCACCAAGGATACCTTTTTTTCAGGACTTTTCCCACTATTTTTGGATTTTTTTCAGGATCAATTTTATGATTTTTTGGTATTTTATGAGAACTTTTCCAATGCATGGGCACTATCAGCCAAATGTCAAGCGTAGGACCACTTCAAATGTAGAGTATTAATGAGATCAAGAAGAACATCTCCCTCAGGTGTAGCTAACTGATACGCTCCAGTCCCAAAAGTTGTAGTAATAACATAAGGCCCCAGCCAGTTGGGTTCAAACTTTCCTTTTTGTTCTATGTTTAACTGGTTCTTAGGATTCTCGTTAAGAATGAGATCTCCCACTTGAAATTGTCATGGTTTGACCTTTTTATTGTACCATTTTGACATTCATTTTTGGTACACTTTGAGATGATCAAATTTTTGTTGTCTGCACTCATCAAGGAGTTCTAGTGCATTAACCCTATCAATGCGGTATTGTTCATCTGTAACAAGACCTTGGAGAGACACCCACAAAGATGTAATTTCTACTTCAATAGGCAACACTGCTTCTGCACCGTAGACTAAAGAAAATGGCATGGCTCTAGTAGGTGTTCTAATACTTTTTCTATAGGCCCATAGTGTTGGATTTAGTTGTAAATTCCAGTCTCTGCCAGAATTACTCACAGTTCTATGTAAGATTTTAAGAATGTTCTTGTTTGATGCCTCAGCTTGTCTATTACCTTGAGGATAATAGATTGAAGAACAATGCTGAGTGATGTGAAACTATGTGCAAAGGTCTTTGATGTCTTGGTTTTTAAACTGATCCCCATTATCTGTTACAATAGAAGAGGGTATCCCATACCTACAAATAATATAGTTCAAGATGAACATAGCCACCTATTTTCTAGTGGCTTTGATTAGTGGCATGACCTTGAACCACTTAGTGAAATACTCAGTGGCTGTAATGATGTACTTGTGTCCACTTGAAAAATTAGGAAAAAATTGTCCAACCAAATCAAAGGCCCATTACTGAAATGACCAATGTGTTATAAATGGTATGAGTTCTAGCAGGAGCATGGATGAGATTTCCATGTTTTTGGCATTTGTGACATGTCTTTGAAAATAGAACATTGTCTTTTCCATCGTGGGCCAATAGTAACCAACTCTTAGTAGTTTTTAAGCTAATGAAAAGCCATTCAAGTGCGATCCACATACAACTCTGTGAACCTCTTTTAATGGGCGATCAGACTCTTCTTATTCTAAACACCTAAGAAGAATACCGTCAAGACCTTATCTATATAATTTGTTAGTAATGAGGACATAACACGATGTTGTCCTAATTAAGGCTCATTTTTCATTCCTTGATAGGCCATTGGGAATAGTTTGGCCAGTAAGGTAAGTAATGATTTTGGTGTACCAAGATTGGTCTTGGGAGTTTAAAGCACAAATTACTTGGTACTCAGGTGTATCAAAAGTTGGATAGGATAATTCTTCCACCAAGAAGTCATAGAAGAATTCATGTTCTTCCAGTTGTAACATGGATGCTAGTGTAGCCATAGCATCTGCAACTTTACTTTCTATTCTTGGTATTTTCTGGAATGTGATGAAGACAAAGTAATTTTTCAAGTCTTCCACCAGTTGTTTATACTGCATCAAATTCTCATCTTTAGTATGATAATATCCATTTACTTGGTTAATAATAAGCTGGGAGTCACCATACACATGTAACTCTATGATATTCCATTCCATAGCCAGATTAAGACCATTCACCAATGCTTCATATTCAAAAATGTTATTTGTTCATGGAAACATCAGTTTGTATGCTTTGGGTATCTTGTAGCCTTGAGGATTTATGAATAACAATCCTGCTCCAAAACCTTGTTGTGTGAAAGAGCCATCAAAATACATCTTCCATGGATGTTCAGTTAAATGCTTGATTGTTTCATCAAGAAATTCAATTATCAAAGGTGCATCATCTTGCAGGGGTGAATCATCTAATTGATCTTTGAGAACTTGTCCTTTAATAGCCCTTCTATCCACATACTCAATATAAAATTTGCTTAGAATCAAGACCCACTTTGCTAGTCGTCCTGTTAATGTTATTTTTCTTAAGAGATATTTAAGAGGATCTATCTTTGCAATAAGCTTTATTTTATGGGACAACATATAATGTCTCAATTTCTGTGATGCAAAGACAAATGCTAAGCAATCTTTTTCAATTATACTGTAATTGAGTTCATAGGACACCAGAGTCCTGCTGATATAGTAGATTGTTATTTCCTTTTTATTTTCATCTTCTTGTTCTAGCAATACTCCCATTGATGTAGCCGTAGCTGAGATATATAGGAGTAATGGCTTTCCATGAATAAGTGCCATGAGAATGGGAGGAGTATCCAAGTAATCCTTTAATTATTTAAAATTGTTTTCACAATGTTCATCCCATTTGAAGGTAACACCTTTATGCAATAGTTCAGTAAAAGGTTGTAAAGACTAATATTGCATGGAGGTGACATTTCTAGTATAGCTTTTACTTTTTCAGGGTCCACCACAATTCCTTTTGCTGATACAATAAACCCTAGGAGCTTCCCTGATTGGAATCCAAAGGCAAACTTCTTTGGATTAAGCCTAAGTTGAAATTTTTCCATGTGATCTAGTATATTTCTTAGGTCTTCAATATGAGTATTCCTTGTTTTTGAATTGGCTAAGGTATCATCCATGTAATCCTCCATGTTTTTGTGTATCATATCGTGGAATATGGTTTTCATAGCTCTTTGGTATGTAGCGCTATCATTCTTTAATCTAAATGGCATGACGTTCGAGAAAAATGTCCCCCATGCGCATGTGAATGTTGTCTTCTATTGGTCCTTAGGAGCAATCTTAATATGGTTATAGCCTAAAAATCCATCCATGAGTGAGTACATCTGATAGCCTATTGTTAGATCTATAATCATATCAATATTTGGCAATGGAAAATCATCTTTAGGACATGATTTGTTTAAGTCTCTAAAGTCAGTGTAGATCCTGATAGATTTATCTATTTTAGATACTGGTACCACAATAGAAATCTATCCTGCATAAGCGACAACTCTTATGAATCCAACTTTCAGTAATTTTTCTAGCTCTTCTTTCACTAGTAATGCAACATGAGGATGCATCTTTCTTAATTTTTGTTTCATGGGTTTGATCCCAGGAGCTATAGATAAATGATGCATTATTAATTCAGGATCAAGTCCAGGCATATCAATGTAAGAACACACAACATTGATTTTTTTCTCTGTCAAGAACTCAGTGAATTGTATCTTTTCCTCTTCTGATAAGGACTGTGCTAGGTGAAAAAATTGAGGAGCTTCTGTTGTTCCCAAGTTAATCGGTTGTGTAGGTTATATCAAAAGTGAAGATATTTCTTGAAAGTGCCTAGGGAGGATATCAAGAATCTTATCTTTTGGCACCTTGGGGAGGTTTTCACCATCAGATACGTATTTTATTTTTACTTTTTTAGAATATGATACTACCACAACGTGGTTTTCACCATTAGTTATTTTCTTATTTTTATTTTTCAATTTGTGACTAAGAAACTTGATATCCTCCTATTTCATGTTCACACTCCTTGCATTGGTGAAAGAAGGATAAGGTTCACAAGTATTTAGATAACGTGCCAAAGTGTAGTCATTGGGAAAGTTCATGATAGGATTAGGATTTGAATGGGTCCAATCAATTAAGTCAGGGTTTATCAAGGATAATGATTTGGATTTTGGTAAGGGAAGCATTGCATCATCGTCAAAACTATTAACTAACAAGACATGTTCTATTAGGTTAGCTTCTACAACATTTAAATCATCAAGATTCAAATCGTCATTAATAGGGTCGTTGTTAGTAATATGCAGACCTAACTCTAGCGACTCATCATTTGAGCTTTCTTCTTCTTCTCTCATCAAAATGGAACTCATTTATTGTAGTCTTAGAATGTCCTCTAGACCTAGTAAAACACCATTTTCTTCATCAAAAATCCTAGGTAGTGGTATCTCATCTAACTCTGGAACAAAAATAGTGTTAGGGGAAGTGTTAGAACTCTCTCCTCTTTCCAATAGAGATGAAAATTTGTGAATCAAATCTACCTTAATGTCCATGGTAGCATTTGATAGGTTATCCCATTCATAATCATGTGAATATGTTATTTCATCCTCAGATCTATTTCAAAACTTAGCAATAGTTACTTGATGTACCCTATTAGCCACTTGTAGATCAAAGTGAGGTAAATCTAGGAAATGTGAAATTGTGACCAATTGCCCCCAGTTAGGATGTATATCTTGTTTTTGGGGTATTTTTTCAAGAGTTTCTTCTATGAATCAAACTTCTGGAGAGTCTTCTACTATTTCTTCTACTTCTTGGATAGTAGCTTGTGTCATAAAGGAACATGAGTCTCTGGTTGGGTTACAAAAGTAGGTACATATCTTTCTCCCTGATACTCGGGATACTCTGTACCAATATGTAATAATATCTCATAGGTCCATGGTTCTAATGTTGTTTCTTCTTCTTCATCATCACTTCCTTCATCAAAGATTGGACCATCTCTAGAAGTAGGGTTTTTAGATTTTTTATTGAAAACTAAACCTGTTTTGTCTTTGGTGTTTCTGAATTCCATGTGTATAGGCTCAACAAGTCCTTTTCCTTTATCTCCTAAAGGTCCCTTCCCTTTCTATCCCATTTGTTTGAGAAGGTTATATCCTTTACCATACTTTTATGGGGATATTTCTACATGTTTTACCTCATTTTATTTTGGTTCTCCTTTGTAGAGCCAAGCCAAGACTACTTTATCTTCTTTTTCATCCTCTTGAGAAGTAGAGGCTCTAACCATACCAATTGCTTTATGAATGTATTGTTATTTTGATGTTGTAGGTCTGAAAGATGAGGAAGGTTTCCCATAAGATCTTGGAGACATAGGAAGTTCTATCAATGACAGAGTCATGTCTAGCTTGTATTCTCTCATACTAGTTTCTTCAAGTTTTAGTGTCTTTCCAAAGCTTCTCATCACCATGTCTTTTGACGTTTTAGGTACAAATTCTTTTGGGACTTCCTTATTATGAGGAACCATACTATCTTCTTTGACATTGTTGCAAGTATAGCTTGTATATGAAGGAATTGTTATTTCCACCCCATTATGTGGGAATTTGATGCATTGGTGGTAAGTAGATGGTACTGCTTGCATTTCATGTATCCAAGGTCTCCCTAGTAAAATGTTATAGGCCAAGGGTAGATCAAGAACTTGACAGATCACATTTTGTTCAATTGGTCCTATTCTGATTGGTAAAAAAATGAGTCCTTTGGATGATATTTCTTCTTCATCATAAGCTTTGATAGTTATCTTACTCCTTGAGTCAATGGTTTATTCTGAAAGTCCCAACTTCTTTATTAGATTGAGAGTGCATATGTTCAACCCTATGCCTCCATCTATCAATACATGTCAGACATGAGATTTTTGAATCAAGATTTCAATGTGTAGGGGTTGGTTATGTAGATGAGTCAATGATTTGTCATATTCTTCTAAAAAATATAGGTAATGTGGAGCTGAGATATGATTAACCATTGCCTGGAACTTGTTTACATCAATGTCTTTTGGAACATTTGCAGAATTTAGGGCTTGTTCAAGAACTTCCCTATGCACTAAGGAGATCTTTAGTAACTCAAATATATAAATTTGAGCTGAGGTTATTTGCAATTGATCTACCAAGTTATAGTTTAGAGATGGAATTGTAACTATTTATCTTGCTGTTGCTGGTTTAGGAATCGTGACAACTAGTGTTTTGGAAGATGTCGCTTGTTTGGAAGAGGATTGCGCTCCTTTGATCGTGACTTGTGCTTGGCTTCGAGTCACCACATTTGATTGAGTAGATGTGTCTTTATCACCTTTAATAGTGATCACATTGATTGTTTCACTTTTAATGTCCAACATGTTGATCACATTGTCGTTATTGGAGTAGGTTTAATTTACTTTGTTTCCTTTTCCTTTAGAAGCTTCCCCATTTTCGTAGTTAGGGAATGGTTTGTTAAATGTTGTATGGTCTTCATTAGTGGTATGTCCTTCCACTTTGATTTTACCTCCTTCAATAAGGTCTTGTATAACGTGTTTAAGCTTAATACAATTATTAATCTTATGTCCCTTGTTTTTATGAAAGACACAATAAAAATTGTCATCCCACCATCTTGGTTTAACTTTTGGTTCCCATGGTTTTGAATTGGGAATTCCGAGGAATTTATTATCCAAGAGTGTCTTAAACATAGTCTCAAGAGGTTCTCCCAATAGAGTAAATGTTATTTGAGGTCTAGTCCATGGTTTTCTCTTTTTATTCTCATTTTTTTTATCTTGGTATTATGGTTGTTACCTTGGCTTCTTTGTTCGCTTGTAAGCTATTCGTCAGATTGAACACTGCTGGTTTATGATTAGCATTAGATGTGTCTACTACTCCATGCTTAAATATGTTCTTGTTTTTCTTCCACGATTTAGGCTTGTTGTTGTAGATGGTAGATTTTTTATCACTTTGAAGTGTGATTTCTCCTTTATTAACCATGACATCTTCAACACAGATGGCATTCTTGATCGTCCTATCAAAGATTGGTGAACCTTGCATTTGTAATGCATAGTTCATTTCGGGTACCAAGTTGTTAATAAAGATTTACATCTTTTCTGATTCATGTATTTATCTTGAGTACCTAGAAAATATTTTCCTCCACCTTTGTAAAAGTGTGTAAGAGATTCACTGGTTCGTTGCTTTATGTTACATAGATCCATCATGGTTATTTTATGTTGTATGTTATAGGAGTAATGTTGGAAAAAATGTTGTATTAACTCCTCAAAAGATTTCACACTTGGCGTGAGTTTGGAGAACCACTCCATAGCATTTCCGCCTAAACTTCCCATAAATAGCCTCATTAGGTATGTAGGTTCATGCATGTACTCAATTTTTAGAGCACAAATTTCTCTCACATGGTCATGTGGATTAGTTTCTCCCATGTACTTGTCATATTTGGCTCTTGCCATGTTGGGAGGAAATGGAACCATGTTGATACTATTGTCAAAAGGAAATGGACATATGTGGTCCAAAGAGTATTTTTGTTGTTGGTTTGACCTTCTCTTTCTTGAGTGTTGCAAGTTCTGCTTGCATTAAGGTCAATTGTTTGGTGAGAATAGAAATAGGTGATGGTACCTCTTTCTCTTTTAGTCTCTCGCCATCATAATCTTTAGGGAGTTTGACTCTAAGGGATGGTAGATGTAGGAAGTATTTCTCCTTGTCTTCACCAATGATTCTTTCAATGCTCATTGAAATTTTTTACTTTGTCTGAGTTTGTTGTACTCATCCTTGGGTACATCTTTGTCACTATTTGAGTAAAACAAAGGACGGTTGATATGTAGTTCTTCTTCGCTACTGTTGTCTTGATTTTTTTGGTTTTGGTCATTTTTGTATTCCTCAAAAGCTCTATTCCATTCTTGATGAGGAGCATCCATTGTGGGTGAGTCTTGATTGAATAGGGGATTACAAGATGTCTCTCCTTGATGATATTGTAGTAGTATAGGAGGTACTTCCGATTCATCACCAAGATACTTGTTGTGTCTTGTGTTAGCCATGAAATTTGGATCTCAACTTTGTCAAAGTTTTCCAATAGTGTCGAATAGAGTCTCAAATTGTCCAAGTAAGTGTGTCCAAGTAGAAGTTTGTTTGTGTTTGGTGAAAGTGAATGACTTCAATGTCAGAGGGTTAGAATGCCCTAATAGTGAGATGAGAATCATGGGTTTTTGATATATGAGAAGACCACACATTTTGAGACCAATTATGAGAGTCCAAGAGGACGTGCAAGATAGAATCCTAATAAAGCTGTAAAATAGAAATAGGTGGACTAGTAAGAACAACAAGACCATAATGAAGAGCCAAAAGAGTATCAAAAGTACTAAATTTATCTGAGAAACAAGTATGCAAGTGCCCACTGTCCTAGACGCGACACACTAAATGTGAGGTTTGATATCCCAGATGCGAGCTTCTACTAAACCAAATGCGACCTTTGATTCCTGGATGCAAGAAAGTTCCCCGAAAGCGAGCCAGGAATGACAAAAAATGATGCAATACCCTAGATGCGAGCAAGTGCAACTAGATGCAATCTTTGACAGACCAAAAATGAGTCTCTGATGGTTTTGATTTTTTTATCAAATTTGTCTTGAAATGCATGAAATTTGTCTGACAACAGAGGTTTTCTGAGAATTTTCTAGTGAGTTGTAAACAACATGTATGTTAGGGAATGAATGTTATTGCTTGTTTTTGGAGTTATCATTTTAGTGAGTCTTTTTGACACATCAAGCAATGTTCTTTTGTTAAGGGTGATCAAACACTTTCCCTATTCCCTAGTGTCTAAGCATAGAATGAAAATATTTGCTCGTAGACTCAGGTACACACTCACATGCTAATCAGAATATGACCATCACCAAGTATGCAATGGCTCCAGTCATGATGCCATATTAGCCGACGCCAAACGCAAGTGAGGGCATGAAATGATGAGTATCTTGGGGAAATTACTATTTGCCTTGCACAAAGATTATCACCCTTTCGGAGATAAATGGGGTAATTTGACTACAAGTGTTTATTATGTTGGGGCATATGTTTACAATCATCTCCCATAGAATTACACAAGGTAAAATTGAGGCGTATATCCCTATGAGTACTCAAATGTGTGTAGTCTCATAAGCAAGATTCAAGTGGCTCCATTCTATACACACTCAAGCATATTCAAGGAATGATGTCAAAATTCTAGGAATAAAACCGACTACGTCTTCCAAGGTTTTGGGCTACAAGGAAGTGATTATTTATAGTGAGTTGGAAGGGTTAGCGTAAAACCTGTCCTCACTTGGGTCATCTCGAGAGATTTTTTCCTCAACCGATAGGCCCTCTAATGTTTTTGAAAGAAATGAAAAGGATTGGTGAGCTTAGGAGTCTAGATTTCTAATTATTCAAAAGATGAAGAGCATACTCTCCTATTCCATGCCATTTTCTCCCACAAACACACCAAACAAGTTCATTTCCTCAAACTACTTCACTCAAAACTCAATCTCCCATGACGAGTCTTTGATTCCTCACTTGGAAAGAAGAGAAAATCCTCTAGTTAGACTAAGTGATAAGCTTAAGTTTGATTTTAAGTTCCTATTTTAAGAAACCACAAAGCATTTGAAAAGCAACTTTGTGTTGTTCAATTTCCCCAAATTATGTGATTTTCTTGTTCAATTTCTTTTCCCAAAATTAGACAATGAAAGTTTGCTTTGTTCAATTAACCACAAGATTTAATGCTTTGCTTGGTTCAATTACTTTCCCAAAAAGAAACATGCAATGTGTTTTTTCATTTAACCACAAGATTCAATGATTTTCTTTGTTCAATTACTTTTCCCAAAAGAATTAAACAATGTGAATTTTCCTTGTTGAATGTTTCCACAAATTCTTCTCAAATCCAAAATTGACTTTTGAGTTTCTGATTTTCCTTGAAGGAAAAGAGCATAATCCTCTGGTAAATTTAGTAAGTGTTTGGAAAATGTAATTAGGTTTTAAAGCTTTGAAAAAATGAAAACAAATTGGATAATCCTACAACCTGCAAACCACAAGTTAGTAGTTACTTTCCACCTTTTTGAGAAAAAAAGGCTTTCACAACAACCTGCAATCAATAGTTAGGATGTTTAAAGGACAGAAAAAAACAAGGTCAAAAGATTAGTGGTTAGACATTTCAATTTACAAATCCAATAACCAGATGTGATTTCCTTTCCCAAATGGGAGCCTAGATATCCTGAATGCGAGACCCTTTCCTGAATGCGATGCTTTGCACAAAAGGTGACACATAATCTTACCAGATGCGATACTTTACTAAATGTGATGTAAAAATAACTAAATACGAGTTTAGAAACCCGTGGTGCGATTTGATTTCCTGAATGCGATGTGATTTCCTGAATGCGAGATTGGATCAACAAAAGGTGACTCTGAACCTATAAACAGAGAACCAAAATAGTCAAAAATGATTAGAAGGTGAGGTAAAATCTGAGGATCAACCCCATGGTGGGTGCCAAAAATGTGTGTGTATTTTTTGGATCTAAGAAAGATGAGCTAAAATGCATTAAGATCTCTAAGAATATGAGCAACATAAGTTTGCAATTGATTTCTAAAATTAGGGGCCCATTGAGCTCAAAATTCATTCCATTTATATAATAATTTGAGGAATGAGAGGTTAGGATTGAAAGTTGAAGAGAGGTGGAGATTGAATCTTTGGTGATCCATGTGAGGTGATCCAAGTGATTTAACTCTTATTGGCTAGGGGATTGACTTGCCCTTTTGCAAATATGGAGTTGTAATTAGGATTTATTTAATTCCTTTTAATTAATTACTTTAGCCATGTATTTGGTTGTTTTTGATTTAATTTAATTGATTTGATTTAATTGGCTAAGGCAATTAATGTAATTTAGTGATTAAATCACTTAGGAGATTAAATTTGATTTAAATGAATTATGTCAATTAATTGAAGAATTGTCATGACATAATTAGGGGTATGATCACACTTAGGGAAAATAGGGGCTATGGTCAGAGCAGACCAAATTAGGGTGGTTACAATAACTTATAGATAGTTCCACTATAACCCTAGATGACATCATAGAGGATATAGAAGTCACATTGGATTCATGGGAATATCCTGCAGACTTCCTGATATTATCACCCAAGGTAAATTTTGCTGGTTATCCAGTTATTCTTGGAAGACCTTGGTTAGCCACCACTGATGCCCATATTAGTTGCAGATCAGGTAACATGCCAATTTCAAATGGCTAAGCAATAAATAAGCTAGCATTATATCATCTTTCCCAACCCCAACTTGATTTGAGTACACCTATTTGGCCATATTTGGGAGATGAGGAAGAAGAGCTAAATTCTATTGCTCAACTAATGATGTTACACAAAAAATCCTTCATGAAAACACAAGAAGAAGATGATGTGATTCAAAGCATCATCACCAATGAGTGTGTCATAGAAAAAAGATATTTTTGGAAGCTATGTTCTATAGTTGTGTACCTATGAGGACTGTGTTTTTCCAGCAGCCACTGATGTTATCCATAAATTACTACCCTATGAGGTAGCTACAAGCCCAATCTTTGAAGTGTCAATGCTAGAGCCGACAACTACTATGGAACTTTCTCTTGGTCATAATCTTCATGTTAATAGTAAGATGCCACCACAATAATTGGCATTGTTAACTAAACTCCTTTGTAAGCATGAAAAATTTTTTGCTTGGGATTATGGAGACCTGACAGGCTTGAACCCAAAGATCTGCACACATAGAATATACATCAATGAAGGTAGTCTACCACTTCACCAACCTCAGAGAAGAATTAACCCAGCCCTAAGAGAAATAGTCAAAATTGAGCTGCAAAATTTGTTGGATGCTGGTTTTATTTATCCAATCTCTAATAGTAAATGGGTATAACCTTTGGTAATTGTTCCTAAAAAGGGGGATAAATGGAGAATATACATATATTATAGGGAATTGAATAATGCAACAAAGAAATACCAATTTCCCTTGCCATTTATTGATCAAGTTCTAGTCACTTTAGCTGGAAAGAAGTACTTCTCTTTTCTTGATGGATACAATGGTTATAACCATATTAGCATTGCTCCAGAGGATCAGGAGAAGACCACATTTACATGCCCTTGGGGAACATATGCATATTTTTTTTAACTTTTGGCTTATGTAATGCACCAGCTACTTTCCAAAGAGTAGTAATCAACATTTTTGCTGATATATCACATGATTGCATGAAAATATACATGGACGACTTCACTACATTTGGTGTCACTTTTGAGGAGGGTTTGAAGAACTTAGAGAAAGTGTTGATCAGATGTCAAGAACACAACCTATCTCTCAACAATGAGAAATGTTTCATGATGATGCAGGAAGGAGTGGTGTTGGGACATTTCATTTCAGAAGCTAGCATCCAAGTAGACCCTACAAAAATTGAGGCAATTCTCACATTGCCTACACCCACTAAGCAAAAAGATGTTAGATCCTTTTTAGGACATGTTGGCTATTATAGGCGCTTCATTCAAAATTTTAGTTAGATAGCTGGCCCTCTATACACCTTTCTTACAAAAGAGGCCGTGTTTACATGTACATCAACTTGTGATGAATCCTTCCTGCAGCTCAAGTCACTTCTGACAACTGCACTAGTACTTAGGGGGCTTGATTGGTCTTTACCATTCCACATAGATACAAATGCTTCTGAATATACAATAGGTGTTGTCTTAGGATAAAATTTTAATAACCTTGAGAATGCAATTTGTTATATCAGTAAGAGTTTACATGACCTAGAGTTAAATTACATAATTACTGAAAAAGAATTACTGGTAGTAGTTTATGCTTTGAATAAATTCCACCATTATTTAACAGGCTATCCTATTTTTTTTCATACTGACCATGCAGTAATCAAGTATCTTATGAACAAACCTGTCATCTCAGGCAGGCTAGCAAGATGACTTCTTCTTTTGCAGGAATTTGACATAACCATCATTGACAAGCCAGGGAGAGAAAATGTAGTAGCTAATTACTTATCTAGACTCCAGAATGCTGACAATGATACTACTATGATAGATGACACATTCTATGATGAACAGTTGTTTCATATTGTTGTCAAGAGTCCATGGTATGATGATATAGCTAATTACCTTGCAACTGAAAAAATGCCTACACATTTCTCTCTTAAGGATAAAAGAATGCTTATTGAGAAAAGTTTTCAATTCTCTTGGATTGACAATACACTATTCTACACTGGTCTAGACCAAGTCATGAGAAGGTGTGTACACAAAGATGAAACATATTATATCCTCCATGCTTGTCATGATGAGCCATGTGGAGGATAGTTTACAACTAAAAGGACAACTTTGAAGATCTTAACAATAGGTTATTATTGGCCCACACTTCACAAAGATGCAACCAATTATACAAGAATGTGATAAATGCCAAAGGATGGGTCATCCAACAAAGACATATGAAATGCCTTTACATACACAAGTGGTTGTCACACCATTTGATAAGTGGGGCATGTATTTTATTGGTCCTATAGACCCCCATCTAATGGGAAGTCTTACATTTTGGTATGCACCAATTATCTAACCAAATGGGTGGAAGTAAAAGCCATGAAACATGCACTAGATCATAAGGTAGCAGAGTTTTTGTATGAGGGAATCTTCACCCATTATGGTGTGCCAAGAGAGCTTGTAACTGATCAAGGAGCACAATTCACATCCAACCTGATCATAGAACTCATGAAGGAATATAATATTAGACAAAGGAAGTCCATTCCCTATCATCCTCAAGATAATAGCCAGGAAAAAGTAACTAACAGAGAGATAAAAGCAATTCTAATAAAAATAGTTCATCTACACCGTCGTGATTGGAGGAGTCGACTCTCAGAAGTAGTTTGGGCATACAGAACAACATGGAAGACAACCACATGGTTCACTCCATTTGAATTACTATATGGGAAGGAAGCAATGTTACCAATTGAATTTGAGTACAAAACATTGCGTACTGCTTTGGAGTTAAACCTTGACCTTCCCGCAACACAAAGAGACCAACTGCTTCATCTCAACTCCTTGGATGAAATGTGAAAATATGCATTAGAGCGTACTAAGATAATACACAAACAGAGGAAGAAGTGACATGAATCCCATATTAAGAATAAACAATTTAAAGTTGGTGATTGGGCATTACTGTATGATTCCAGATTCTAAGAATACCATGCAAGCTATAGACAAGATGGATGGGACCATATGAAATAATTCATGTCTTCGCCAATGGAGCAGTCTAGTTGACAACTATTGACCCAGTACAC
This sequence comes from Thuja plicata, assembly GCA_018584345.1. NCBI lineage: Eukaryota > Viridiplantae > Streptophyta > Pinopsida > Cupressales > Cupressaceae > Thuja > Thuja plicata. The sequence continues at coordinate 2,815,387 of MU223584.1, forward strand.
TTTAAGATATTGGTCAACGGGCACTGTCTTCATCTATATCATCAGCCCCAGACCAAGGAAGACTTCCTACAGTAATTCAGACATCCAACTCCAAATGAGCAACATGTAAAAATTCCTACATCAGAGGGTACAAACCTTCTTCCTGAAGCTTCAACATAACATTCCTTAATGCATGTTCATAATAAAAAATTCATTTCCAAATGAAGTTACATTCTCCATTCATATTAAATATTCTTATTTTCAACCCATTCCTCCTCTCTACCTTCCATCCACCCATCTTCCATGTCACCACCTCTTTCCATTTCTATGTTCCAAAATAAGAGCCACATCAGCTAACGCATGCAGCTGTCGTACTTATGTCACTCTCACCACCTTTTATTTCTTGTGCGTGCGGTAATCAACTGACAGGTACAACTTTTCAAAATTCTTTCCACTTTAGCACATAGATTTTGGTAATTATATCTTGTAATGTGATTAATCTATGATTAAGGCATTAAGCCAGTTCCTCACCCCGTGCCAAGTGTGACAAGTGTGGACACTTATATTCATTCCGTAGGGGGTAGGGAAGTGTATTAAGTTTACATGTCATTTCTAGTTTTCCTTCTCACTTCTTGTAAGATTACCTGTCAAATCAAATCTATACTTTGGCCTTATCTCATTAAGTCCCTTTACTATCTTGCACAAGTGTCATACTATTATTCCTGAATTATCCTAGATTTTCAGACTTGATGTGACCCAAAAGGACATAATTAAACTATGTGGTAGCTTGTACTCAAACTTGCAGTAAGGGTTATAATTTCTTTTGTAAAAATTTCATTATTATTGTTTATGACAAACATAACAGAAGATTGCAAGAGAAAAATCCGTAGTTTCAATAATTGCAGATTGAAAGCTTAATTCAGGGTGATCAAAGAGGAAATAAGGTATTCAGAAATTGCAGAGCAGAAGAAATTGAGAGATTGACAAGTGACAGCTGAAAAATTTGAAGGAAAATATTTGGAACAAATGGGAGGGTAGCTTTAGCGGCATGAGCCTATGGTTCATGGCATTCTTCTCACAGATATTGAAGCAGTGCAGAGGTTTAATGCATGTGGTTAGCTGGGGTATTTTTTGCAATTAAAAAAATTTAATGATGAGGTAGTAGCAGAATTCATGAGTACCTTTGAAGAAGGAAAGGCAACTGTATGGGGTTTAACAATTATCACAATAGAGGAATGCATAGATGAAGTGACTAGACTGCCATCAATTGGGGAGTATTGTCCCAATCAACATGACGCTAGGTCAGCTTGGGCCCAGTTTACTTTTCCAACAAACCCTCCATTGGAAATTAACAAGCAAGGATGCAAAAACATGTTGCTCCCTCCACCATTCAATGAGATGGAAACACAAATTATCAGGTACTTGACCCGTGAGGGAAGATTTTCAAATTTACATGCACATCATTTCAAGTTACTTATCTATGTAAGGCATAGTCTTCCAGTAAATGTTCGCAATTTCTTGTATAACATGCTAAGTATCAGTGCTAGGGAAACTGAAAAGGGGTATAACTGCTAGTTGATAAATCCCTTAGGGAAGTATCTCCTTTGGCATGGTCAAAGTTTTTTCAACTTAAAGCCCTACAACCTCAGGTTGAGCCTATTGAGAAACCTAGCAATGATAATGCAGCACCCACCGAGCCATCTATTGAACAAGCCACCCAAGAAATGGAACCCAAAAAACTTGAAGAAAATAGACCTTCACCTATTCCTAAAAGTCATGCCCAAACCTCTTCTCAGAAGAGAGGAAAATGAAAACTAGGTGAAGGAACTTATTGTTGGAAATACAATAATTGGAAAGCAAGATACTGAGAGGGGGTGGGGGGGTGAATCAGATCTTCAAAATTAAACACTTAAAACAAACTGATCCACATTCATACATAAATGAATCTAATGTAATCTCAGATAGCATCCACACAATGAAATAAGTAACACATAACACAATAACTTGGTAACCCAAAAACCCAAATAGGTAAAACTGGGGTGGGGATGACACCCACAAAACATCTCCACTACTATAGTAATAAAGTGTACCTCTTAAGGTTACAATGTTTGATTGCAAAATTTAATCTACCCTGTTAGAGGTCTACTCTGTTAAAAGCTTCAGATCATTACAATCTACCTTGTTAAAGGATTTAAAACTTACAATGAAGTAAGCACTCTGTTAAGTGATAAATAAAGGCCTGCTAAAATCACTATGTTAAGAGATTTTCACCTGATACGATGATTAAAGAGTCTCAAGTATTGATCCTTCGATATGCACTCTGATGCTGATGACGGATCTCCTCTTTTAAGTATCTCTTCTGATCTTATAATCTAATATATCTTTACTCTGCTATTCACTGTGTTATGCTCTGCTTGTTCTCTGCTTTTGAACAAAATAACCCTATGTGCATTTCACTTCAAAATGTAGTCACTTCAACAATTACTCTTATGCCTCTTGCACATACACACACATCAAATAGGGTTTCGAAGCAATCTAATATATATATGTACAGATCTGACAGTGAGATCTAGATCAATGATCAAGATCCAATACCCATACCATGATGGTATTACAATTAATGCTTACAATGAGTCATGCATAGGATAAAACAATTAAATGCATAAATAACTTCGTATAAGAATATTAAATGCATACATTAGTCAGCCCAAAAAGCTTATACAAGTCGGCCAGATCACTTACCCTTGAAGTTTGTATCATTCCTGACAGATATACAAAAAATGTTCTTCTCGGCACTTGACTGTCTGTCGCTCGACACTTAATATCCCCGTATCCTTCTTGGCTCGGCAATGTAACTAGACAAACTGAAAACTGCTCGGCAATGTTGCTCGGCCTTGCATAGTTTTAGCTCGGCCACAGTGATAGCCAACTAAAACTACCTAATGAAATGACTAAGTGTTGGGCACTAATCATCAACAAAACTTAGAGATTAACAATCCCCCACTTTGATATTAGTGGCAAAAACACTTATCATTACTTCTGTACATTTCATCAAAATATTGCCTAAGTACGCTAAGTACTCCCCCTAGGAATATACTTATACAAAATTTTTACAATGCCTTCAAATTTTTTTTTATATACAAGTGTACCTTTGCTGTACTGATGTATCCTTTCATAACTCCTTACTAACTTCCTCCTTCCATAGTACTAACTTCCCCCTTGTTTTTGTCACTGATTGTTGGTGGGGTTAAGTGGTACTTATCCAAAAACTGTTTATGAAGCTGCAGGGTGGATTCAAATGTTGTATCCCAGCTTTCCTCTGCAGCCTTCATAACTTCCAATTTTATTTCTAGCTCGGCAGCTATACTCACTAAACTCTCTACAGTGGATAGATTTGCAGTGCTCTGTGATAACTCCTTTGCTTTTGAGAGTTCCTTCTGTATTACCTCCAAGTGAGGCAACAAGCTTGTCTGAATAGTTATCAATTTGGACCTTATGCGACCATCTTCAGCCATAAGCTTGGCTATTCTCCTTTGTGCATTTATCAACTTATTAAAATGTAAAGAACTAGATGTAGTATCTTTACCTAAAGTAGCACTAGTTGATCTCAAATCTAACTGTAGCTTCTCAACAAGCTGTAGATTATCCTTTGTGAAAAATTCAACATCACATAATTTCTTATACAAATAATAAACATTAGCTGTAACTTTCTCTAAGGTTTCTACAAGAATAGAAAGTTCAACCTATTTTTTTGCTATCTCTTCTGAGATCTTCTCTAGAACTTTTCTCTGAAATCTTCTCCGAAACCATTGTAGAAGCTTCTAATTGCTGTCTATGTCCTCATCTGTCACTTTTTGTACAATGGTGACTAGTTGGTCTATGATTGGAGCTTGAGGTGTTTCATCCTCTAAGTCAAAAGCCTTTGTAAATATGTCTTTGATGTCATGCAACACCTGCTTTTTCTTTTGTTCCATCTTCATCTCTTCCTGTCTCTTCTTCCTTTTAAGTAAATCTTTAAGAGTCCCAATTTATTCAAAAGATAACTCATTGGGATTCCATTGTGGAATGACAATGTTCTCATCTAATGTTACATCTAAAATCTGTGACTTCTTCTTGTTAATTTCTGGAGAACTTATGCTTGGCAGCATAATATCTTTCCCTTTGATAGTTTCAACATCTAATGCCTCCTTCAATTCTGTCAATATAGTCTGTGGATTTGACATACCACTGGTTTTAGGACTTGTGGGAGTAGATGATGCAGAGTGTGGTAGCTCAACCAACAGTTGTAATTCCTCTTCTTCTTTAGGCTTATCAGTAACATCTGTTGTTACTACTCCACTATCTAAAACTGTCTTCACAACTTCCAAAATAGGTGGATCTTGTGAAGTTACCTCTGGGTCAGTTGTTTGCTGTTGTTCTTCACCTTTTTGATCACTGCCAACTTCAATTATTTCCTTAGACGCTGTGGTCTTCCCTTCTTCTGTTTTAGTTTCCTTAATAGGCGAGTTAGTGTCTTTTCCACTCGACATCTGTTGTTCCTCGACATTCAAATTTATTGGATCATCAACTATATAATTCAAAGGACTGTCTGCAGTCAGATCAATAGAGTTTGTTGTATCTAATGCATCCTTGGTCAAGTATTTTTCTTCTACAATTTGATCTTTAAGTATCTGTGGTTCAGGGGTAGTCTTTTCATCAACTTCTTGTGCCTTTGGCTCAGATGTCCCTTCACCAGATTTCTTGTCTTTTGGAATGATCAGTCCAAAAATCTATTTCCAGATCCTTGTACTCTGATGTACTAAACCTTCTATGTCATTCTTCAGAACAACATAGCCTCTGAGTTTTGGTACAAACCTGTTCTTGTATTCCTCAATAAATTTGACTCTTTGTTTAGAGGTTAAGTCAGGTATTATTTTGGCTAGGGTTCCTTCCCTGATCTATCTTTCAGTGGCAAGTGAAAATTCCCATTTGCTGGATAGAAAGTTAGATAGTTCATCAGGCACATGATTTCCTATCTTTGTAGGAGTCAATTTGAAGGTACTCATCATGTCCAAGAGTGCTTCCTGAAATTTGTGCCTATCTTCTATTTTCAACTTGTCATATTTGATGAACTTAAATGTTGCTAACCCTATTGAATTCCTTAAAGTATCACATACCTCATCAATGCTTGCTGGTTTCTTGAATTGAGCTTTAGGTATGTTTGCAGGTTCATTAGTTTCTGTCAAAACCTCATCACTATCTGGTCTCAAATTTAATTTCCTTCTTGGTCTCTTTGCTGGTTCACTCAGCTCAGTCTTAGGAGCAACCTTTGCTTCCTTACCAGAACTGCTTTCTGCAAATTTCCTCTTACCATATACTTTTGTTTGCACTTCTACTGGGGAAGTGATAGTAGATTCTCTTTTCCTTGGATGATTAGCTGTAGGAGGTGTAACCTTGGGTTTGGCTCGGCTAGGCTTGGTTACTATGACAATTGACGGCTTCTTGCCCTTAGCTTTCTTTGTAACTTCTTCTGATGCACTGACTTCCTCCTTAGTAGAAATATCCTCACCTTGTCCAATGGTCAGATCTAGAGGTGTATCCTCAGGTTCTTCATCACTACCCAAGCCAACCATTTTCTTTAGATTTTTCAGTATCTTCTTTCTTTTCCTCTCCATAGTTCCTTCATTCAAACTTCTAGAAATCTTAGCCTTAGCTTCATCAAAGTTTCCAAATATTTCTGCTGTGGTGTCAATTTCCTCGGCTAGGAGTGCAATGATGGTGGCTGATGCTTCATCAACATTAATCTCATATGGAAATGGCTCTAAACATGTTATTCTAGGAATCACTTCCTTGATATAAGTGTTATCTGTATCAAATAGAAAACATATTTCCTCATAGTGCTTCTCCAGTAGTGACTTAGGAATCCTAGTCCTTAATCTTATTCTCTTCTTGAATTCTACAAAATAGCTCCCCATTATGCTATTGAATTACTTCCTAATTTCTCTATACATTCACTAATCTGAACTATAATGGGCCTATCCTTTTTCCAAACAATATTTCCTAGAGTAGGAAATGTATCCTGAATGTAGAAGAATATACAAACTAGTAAAGAACCAAACTTACATGATGAGCTCTTAGCCTTCCTGATTGATGCAAGGTTCTTGGCTAACTATGTCTATTGTAGCTCGAAAAGATCATATGTGTGATTCTTCTTCAAAATTTTCCATGCCTAATCAACTGCTGTATAGGGAACACTAGCCAATCTGCTGGACTGATAGAACTTGTGTGCAATTACCCTTACTCCAAAATCAATTTCTAGGTCAATAATTGTAGAGATAGTCATACCTCTATTATTCCATACTACTCCAAAGCTCAATGTAATTTCCTCTTTTCTGTTATCCCTCATGGTCTGATTTCCATTCACTACTGGATATCCAATCACTTGATGAATCATGCTTTTGGTGATCTTGACTGGTCCATTGTCTAGCCACATGCTCATGTCATGAACTCAGCTAAGGATAACCTTGATCCATTCATCTTTGAAACCTTGGGAAAAATCTAGGGCATGAGTTAACCCTTTTTCGGCTAAGTGTTTGAATTCTGCCTTCAGAACTCCATTTTCACACAATTTACTGTAGGATTTCCTTAATTCATTATCACCTACTTCTCCAATTTTAACCATATAACATGATCGAACATCATGAACCATAAGTACCTTGGGAGGAATGGATGAGAGGGCTCCCATTAAATCACTCTGTATCACACTTTCAGGGATGGCTCAAAATTTGAGAGGTTCACATTCATCACTCCGAATCAACTGAATTTGTTCTTGTTCTGCCTCTATACTCTTGGTTGGTGCGAAAGAACTTGCAGCCATAATTATGAAATTTAGGGTTTGAGAGATGGAAAATAGAATACCTCAGCAAGTGATGCTTCACACTATTCTCTATTTACTTTTTTCTTTAAGATTTCCGATGGCACACTGATGAAATCTTTGTTCCTAGATCTATTAAGATCAATTCTGTAAATCGATTCAATCGCTCCATAAATAGTAAAATCGCAAGGTAAAAATGAAGTGTTGATTGTTCATCCCTTTTAAGCTATGAAAGGTCAAGGTAGGTGAGCATTAAATGTTTTGTCTGTTGAGTTAGTGCAAGCCAGCTTTCCTCAGCCTTAACACAACTTGCATCCCACTCGACTCACTACACTTGGCCTTCACAAATTTTTTTTTACTCGACCAACAAAACTTGACACTTACTAAAGAAATCAGCTTTAGTGTCCATGATAGATACTCAACACCTATAGTGCAATTTTATCATCTAGGAATTTTGTCTTCAAATATGTCCTGGTGCATCTTAATATATGCAAATATGGACTTTTTGTACATTTCATGTTAGGAATTGATGTAAGATAAGAATTTTAAATACAGTTCCTTACATACCTATTTCTCTTAGTTGGAGATGATGTGATCACCTAATCCATTGGATTGGGTGACCTTAGCTTCATTAGCTTTACTGTTGCATGGTTCATACTTCTTAACCCATGTCTTGTTCATCTATTCCCTAATTTGCTCGACAGTAGGAGCTGGTACTCTAGTCTTGCAATCTTTCCTTGTATGACCAATTTTCAGACAACTGTGACAAACTAAGCTTCCATTCATCCAACTTTTAGACTTAACTCTGAAATGTGTCCTTATACAATTTTCTGGAACATGTCCATACTCACCACAGTAATGACAAATGTGCCATGTGTTGTAATCCCAATTGTGAGTATTGCCTTTTCTTGGTGATTTCTCTTGTACCTTTGATGTCCATTGTTTTTTACCTTTGGATCTGCAATCTTGTGCTCTATGACCATATTTGTGACAATTATATAAATTACCATTGAATCTAGGTGTTTTGCTTGCCTTTGCCTTACATTCATGTGCTTGATGTCCAAACTTATTATAGTTAAAGCAATAACCATTAAAGTTAGTTTTAGGATTGGACTTACCATTCTTCCTTTTGCAAATGTTTGCTGTATGACCTAGTTTTCCATAGTGGTGACAAATAGGTTTCTTGTTTCTTGGCTTTGCATTCTTTCTTTCACCTATCTTAGATGATTCTCTATCTTCATTGGTTGTATTTTGTTCAGTGTGACCTAACCCAAAAGAATCTTTAGGTCTTCTTGATGCTTCCACCAGTTGTTCAAAGTAGTTTATAGCTACACTCAGATCATTCACTCTATTATTGATTTCTTTCTCAGATCTTAATTCATCTTTCAATTGACTGTTCTCAGATCTAAGATTAATAATCTCCAAGTCTTTCCTGCTGATCTCCTGAATCACAAGTAGTAGTTGATTAGCCATGTCCACTTGATTGACTGTCATGGTTTTCACATCATGTGTTCTTTCATCAAGTCTGGTAGTCAACATACTCTTGTCTTCTTTTTCCATATCCTTTTCATCTTCGACTTTCTTTTTATGTTCAACAACTTCACACATTCTTATTGATTGGGCTTCTTGTTTCTTTTTCATATTTTTGACTTCTTCACATAGTGCACTGTTCTTTTCCAGTAGATCTGCTATTGCTGCATTTCTCTCAATAGAATCTCCATTCTGAAATAGATTTGTGGTGTCCTCTTCCTGATAATGAGTGCCATTCATCTATTTGGCCAAATCTTTCCTTGCAGCCAAGGACTTCTTTAGTTCTTGTCTTGCAGACTCAAGCTGTTGGAGTGCTAGCTGAACAACAATCTTTTGATTCTCAATGACTTTACCCATCTTGCAGATCTCCATTTCAAGATCTGTATTCTCAAGCTGATTATAACCTTTTAGAGAACTCTGCTCTAATACCAATTGTTGGAAATACAATAATGGGAAAGCAAGATACTGAGAGGGGGGGGGGGGTGAATCAGATATTCAAAATTAAACACTTAAAAAAAACTAATCCACATTCATACATAAATGAATCTAATGTAATCTCAGATAGCATCCACACAATGAAATAAGTAACACATAACACAATAACTTAGTAACCCAGAAACCCAAATAGGTATAACTGGGGTGGGGATGACACCCACAAAAAGTCTCCACTACTGCAGTAATAAAGTGTACCTGTTAAGGTTACAATGTTTGATTACAAAATGTAATCTACCCTGTTAGAGGTCTACTATATTAAAAGCTTCAGATCATTACAATCTACCTTGTTAAAGGATTTAAAACTTACAATGAAGTAAGCACTCTATTAAGAGATAAATAAAGGCCTGCTAAAACCACTTTGTTAAGAGATTTTCACCTGATACAATGATTAAAAAGTCTCAAGTATTGATCCTTCGATATGCACTCTGATGCTAATGATAGATCTCCTCTTTTCAGTATCTCTTCTGATCTTATAATCTGATATATCTTTACTCTACTATTCACTATGTTATGCTCTACTTGTTCTCTGCTTCTGAACAAAATAACCCTCTGTGCATTTCACTTCAAAATGCAGTCACTTCAACAATTACTCTTCTGCCTCTTGCACATACACACACATCAAATAGGGTTTCAAAGAAATCTAATATATATCTGTACAGATCTGATAGTGAGATCTAGATCAACGATCAAGATCCAATACCAATACCATGATGGTATTAAAATTAATGCTTACAATAAGTCATGCATAGGATAAAATAATTAAATGCATAACTAACTATGTATAAGAAAATTAAATGCATACATTAGTTGGCCCAAAAAGATTATACAAGTCGGTCGGATCACTTATCCTTGAAGTTTGTATCATTCCTGATAGATATACAAAAACTGTTCTGCTCGGCACTTGACTGTTTGTCGCTCGACACTTAATATCCCTATATCCTTGTCGGCTCGGCAATGTAACTAGGTAAACTGAAAACTGCTCGGCAATGTTGCTCGGCCTTGCATAGTTTTAGCTCGGCCACAGTGATAGCCAACTAAAACTGCCTAATGAAATGACTAAGTGTTGGGCACTAATCATCAAAAGAACTTAGAGATTAACACTTATGTTCCTGCAACTGAACCACAAAACCCCACAACTTCAAAAGGAAAGAAATGGAAACCAACTCCTGCAGAAACCTCTCATGCAGTAGAGAGGCCAAATAAAGCTAGTAGAAAGAAGGTTATGGAGGTTGAGGAAAATCTTGTGTGGAGAAGTCCTAGGAAGAGAGGAAAAATTCCTTAATTATCTTCAGAGCGCCAATCTATTCCTTTAGTGCAAGCCGCTATAGAACCTCATGTGCACTATATTCCAGATAATTCCCCAACTCGGCCTGAAATTCTAGACATTTCTCAGAACCTAAATGAGAAATGTGATGATGAGTTTGTAATATCTCAAAATGACCCTAAAGAGTGTCATCAAAATGTTCAAAAAATCAATGAGGAAGAAGTTCAAATACCTCAACAGTCAGCCCATTCACAGAATTCCCTAGTACTCTATCAGAGAACCTGTTTCACCATCTATTTAGATCAGGCATGGAAAGAGCAGAGAAAATAGAACAATCAGTTAGAGGAGTGTGGCCCACCTACATTGCAGTCCCTTCTCTTTGGTTTGTACAATAATTTTTTTCTTAAAACAATCCTATGGAAGGAACAAAATAAGAGAATGCAACGAGTGATAAACGACCAAAATGAGGAAATAAAAGACCTAAAGGAGCAATTGGAAAAGCAAAAACAAAGGATGGATCATGCCCTAAAGTTGGCTGATCAGATTATCACTTATAGAACACCTCCCAAAGTATACACTATTTGTTTAAAAGAACATTTCCTCTTATTTCAATTGATGATGACCTTGAAGAACATAGATTTTGAGTTCAAAATAGCCCAAGAATTCTATGGCCTATATCAAACCCTTCCTTCTTGGTAGTAGAATCTACACTGTGAGTTGTACTTGCACAAATTCATTATTCCCAAGGAGACTAAATGGAATCCTTTACTTTATATTGGGGATATACATCCGAGGGAATTAATTTCCTAGATGCATAATGAAGCAAACTATGAAACGAAACTAGACAACTACAAGGACCAAGAGAAAACATAACCACTACATTTAAGGGCTGAAAGTAGTAATCTTGATGTGTTGCTGAGAGATTGGTTCAGTCTTACCTATGGAATCATAAAAGCAGAGACTAAGAAGAAGATTTTCAATATTAGAGAGAATATTTATGCATAATATTAGGGAATGTCCTATTTTTATTTTCAGAGAGCTCTGGATAGTGCTAGGAACAGGTGGAATAGACTTCTAGAAGCATTCAAGAAATCAAACCTACACAGTCCTATTAATCTTGAGGTAGTCATTCAAAGAGCACCAAATTATATCCAGCTAGGTAGGTAGATTCAACGCGAGCTATGGTGTCCCCTTACAATCCAACTGCCTATGCTTCTATGGCATCTTTATGACATCAATGCTACAAAGTTAGATCAACTGCAAGAGGATTATAGAATGGACTTCTGGGAGAAAACCAGAGGGTTCTACTATACCTTTAAAAGCAGAAGAAGATGAAAGATAGAGGTTGGGGAGTTTAGAGGAATTGAAAATAAATGCAATGCTCAAGGACAAGCATTTTACTTACAGGGGGGAAGATGATGAGACCATAATTTGACTCTATTTTGTGTTAATATTTATATTCTGTTTAAAACATTACCAAGAAATTTATGAACCTTTTAGTATTTAAGCTTGTGATAAGTAAAGTTGGAACCACCTAGCCTATGGGTAGATATTAGTGTCATGTTTTTATAAACATTATATATCTATCGTAATATTTCATATAGCTATTTGAATGTATGTTCTAAATTTGGATTGAGTTGACTAGTTGACTTGATTATATATTCGTATATGCTACTAACCTGCTAGGATGAAGGAGTGGCTTTAGAGTGGTCGACCGCATTGAAGAGAAGAAATTGAAGTTCCAGCTACAATAGGGAGAACTATTATGGCCACAAGACATGCGTTCTACAATGGAGGATCCATCATCTCAGAAAATATAGGAAATATCTCTGCAATATTTCCTCTAAGCGGCCAATATCTTAATGAAATTGTTATCCACACTTAATTACACTCTGTTGTGGGAAATTACAATCTCCTTCCCTATGTCATGATTTAATCAGACCTTATCTATATGATTTTGGGAATAAACATCAATCCTTTATATAATGGGATTTGATTGTTAGTTTGTAGTTTTAGTTTTGGAAATATATTGTTGTTGCATCTTGCATAGCAAGTTACTCTTTCTAGTTCTGTGCATTGTTTTTATGTAATCAGTTTCTAAAAATATAATGGAGTGATTTTGGTTTACATTATGTGTTAGTATTTAGCAGAAGCCAACCAAGGGTCCACTTGGGAGGTGGATTAGATTAGAGTAGGTTAGATTTAATTTCAACATTTATAGCATTTTGAGTAGAAGTTTACTGTTTCATTCCCGCAACATTAGATTCATGTATGTTCCTACAACACTTGCAAGGATAATTATGGTGAATGCTAAGGGTTGATAGAATAGGTTTAAGCTAAGTTTGTAGTTTTTAGAAATAATTCCATTAAGTAGTCGTGTGTGTTTACTTTCCTGCAACAATATCATAGGTTTCTTTCATGTATTTTTTCTTCCTGCAGCATAGGTAGTATGACTCTTTGAGAGGCTTAGTGCACATATTGTGCTGTACCATTTCAAGTATACATCCCTGGGTTGACAATTTAAATGCACTTCATGATAGGAAAAGTAATCCTTAGTTTGAATATGCTATTCCTAGGAGAAGCTTTGGCATGGTTATTATTACCTATTGTGAGGTGGTTCAACATTTATGCATTAGATATCTCTATTTAAACTATGTATGGGTCCTCTGAATGAATGGTTAGAATAATTATTCTTTCATAGTAGTAGTATGATGTATTCATGAATTCTCTGATTCTATATATACATACTTGTGACTGTATTTTCTTTTATGTGTTATTCTATTCATCATGATTGTATATTATTTTTGTCTCTGTCATGTTTTTGCAATATAATGACATGTAATATGTTTATAATTTCCATCCCTTTGATGGTGCTTATTATCGTGGATGGATCCTTCTCATTGTAATGCTTCCTTTTGTATAGGTATCTTTGTCCTCTCACTACATAAGCTCTTCTCATACTAACTACAAGCCTTTTATGCCCTTATGGTATTAGTTTCTTCTGACAACATATATCACCATACATATTACCTTTTCCATTGACATCCATGCTGACTTGTCATTTTCTTTGATCCTTCTTGCCCCACTTCTCCTGTAGCTTTTAAACCAAAAGGTTTCATATAACAATGACGTGTCCCTTTAATAGTTTGTTGTCTTTATGATATCATGTTTATTAAGGATGCTGAACTAAAAGGTTTCATGTAGCAGTGACACATCCCTTTAATAGTTTTTTACCCAAATCATGTTTCTCTTGTAATATCCTTGACTATACTGACCATGACAAATGACTGTATCAGACATGCTCAATGATCTCATCTAGGAAAATTTGTGTGATGAGTAACATACCATTTCCAAATGAGATGACATGTCTGATATAGTAAGTGCATGCTATCATGATTAACATTTTGCTAAAACAACATGCTAGGCTCAACCCTTGTGGGAACCCATTTTTCCCACATGCTGAATTATGAATGGTATCACATTTAAATGTTCAATGATGAATAATAGTATCTGCATCTGCACATAAAAAAAAATATTTAGATTAAAAACATGACGCCATGATGTATTCTTTTCTGCCTCTATTTCACCTATTCAAATGCATTTATTTTAGTAGTTGTGCATGCATAGATAATTTGTAAACATAACAATGAGACCTTGAGCTCTAAAAATGTTTTTACCACTACTTGCAGGTCAATGAACGTGCATAACCAATGTGAAGATGGAGATAACAAGAAGATGTGTGCAGATCATAGATGTAGATGCGGGGATTCGTCACTACACCAAACAATGACGAGTCCCTCTCCCTTGTTTACATCTTTTCCTTTTATGCATACTTACTTTACAAATGCATCTTTTTTAATAGTTCACCCACGACTTGTGTGGGGTCTCTTAATTTCCTTTTGTATCAAAAGAACTAAAAAATGCAAACATATGCATATTTATACGATGTAATACATTTTCATATCAATAAAGTGTTCTTCTTAATCAATATTTCATTTTAGTGCAATATTTTACTTTCAATAGTTACTTTAATTCAGAAAAACACTTAATCATGAAACCATAAGTAACTGAATGTGTACCTTGATTAGTTTAAAAACATAAAATACTCTACCTATTTGAGTTGTAGGTGAAAAATAGGTAATAGTCATTGTTCAGGCTTAGAATTGTCACCCTAACTCAGGCATTAGGGCTACATGACAATTCCATCCTAACAATGGAAACCTCTCCTAGCTGTGGGTAAACTATGAATGAAGAGGAATCTCCGGATTCTAGGCCGGTTCCTATAAAATATGGGATATCACTCTCCTGATTTTTAATTTTGTATATGAAAAAGGGAGAAAGTTTTAAAACTAAATGGGAAATGGGGTGATACACCAAGAATGAATTCAGATTTCTGATGAGAAGAAAAAAATAGTAACTTCAACTCACATATAAAAAGTTTGACCCTTCAAATCTCTAATCAACATATAGGTTAACAAACCTTACTACTAGGGTTAAACCACGAATAGCTCAAATAGTTCACAAACATATGTTTTCCATACAAGGTTTTAAATAATTTATCACCTTAAAAAGGAGTTTAGAAACACTCACTTCTCTTAGATAACAATGAAAACAACACTTGCAAAGAAAGATGAAATAGGATTATAGAATCAGAACTCCACATGTATGAGCCAAAAATATTTGCTTTATTCTTCACCAAAATCTGATAGAATGTGATTGCAAATAGGAATTCAAGGCATCAAGGAATAATGAGTTCACTTTTAACCTTTCCTCCAATATCTGCAACTCGAAGGATACAAAAATGAAAGACACACAGCTATAGGAATAGTAGAAATTCACTAAGCTCAATCTCCACCAAATTTTACCCCCAAACAATATGCAGATTCCTTCTCTAAATAGCCAACATGGCTTAATTTCAAAATCTTCTTCCCTCCAAAACCATCTTACCATAAGTAAGACACAAAACCCATGATTAAATCCCCTAAAACTAGCCCTAATAATAGCACCCCTAAGGTCTATTAACATGATACATTTCATTTGCTAAATTCATTAACCTAATTCGAATACATGATATCCAAATCGTAAAAATCCTACTTAGTAAATTGACCTTGACATAACCCTAACCACTACTTGGCATCATCACCACACATATACTCTATTGAAACCACACCCGAGCATTGGAGGTAACTGCAGTTTGTCTTGAACTTGATGTCGATATGACCATATTTAAAGAAAAGATAGTTGCAGATGTCGTGGTACTTAAAAGTACCAATGTGGCTCTGTAGAAAGGATGTCAATGCACTAGCACTGACATAGCTTTTACTTCATCTATCTGTGGACTTCAGTTTTGATTAAAACATATTGCATTTGTTTGTCGACTCATTATGCATCCTAGGGTTTTCTGTTGTAATGCCGCCATGTTGGTTTTGAAACCATGACCATTTGCAAGAAAAACTGCCATATTCTATGGGAAAGAACTCATGTTTCGAGCTTTTGGTTGGAAGGAAAAGATGTAGTTTTGTTTGCCATAACACATGGCATCTTTTGCTCTGAGTATTACTTCAAAGGCCGTAGCTTTTGATCTGTTGTTTGTTTGAACATGGGGCCCTCAACTGTAAGTTTACTTTTCACTTGTTTAATGTTAAGATGCTTTGCTGATATTATGCCATAATACATGGCACTAAATAATCATTTGCAACTTAGTCTCTTTACCTCCACTGCGGGTTTTGAACTTGCAGTGCATAATGAAGACTCAGGCTCTTTGCTTGTAACCGCCACCTCTGCATTTTTAAAGCTGTCACCACTACCACCTTGGAATGGTTTGGAGCTATGGCTGAGGTGTTGAGCCCAAAAAATCTTGATTATGAACTGAGGATATCCTAGCCACAGCCTCAGGACTCATCCCTAGTTGGTTCTGTAACATGGGATCACATAACTGTAGTCAAACTCAAGCTGTGGTTGAGATATTGGGAAAAGTCCTCAGCCATAGCTTCAGACTTATCCCCAGTTTGTAGCATGACCATAAAGCACTACCACTGCTGTCTTTCCATCAAACCCATCGGTAACAGACCAATTTATGAATGTTTTTTTATGTGACCACCATGCAGGTTTTCTGGAAACATGACTCCCTTCAGCATTTTTGAAAAAATGGAGCTTTATGACTGAAAGATGGAGTTGATACATCTATTTTTTCCTTATCTTCATGAAATCTTTCAGTCATAAGCTTCACATTTTTTTAGGCGAGTTGCTACAGACATAATATGAGAACATGAAGAAACATTTCTTGGCATAAACGACACATCTTTTGGCATAAATAGATAAGTTGACTCATTCTGTTGTTTGTTCATTCTCTGCTCTTTCTACAATAATATAATCTTCATTTGTTATATATTGGTACTCTGTTTGATGCTCGACTCCATTGTTACTTGCATTACTTTAAAACCACCACACACAGCTCTGCAGTTGGAATTGTCGATTTGATGCTTGTCTCCATTTTGAATTGAGCCACGGGTTTTACTCTGTTTGAATGTTTTAATAAAAAAATTATTACCGCTGTCTTCAAATACTAGTAATTATCAATCACAATATATGCTTCTCTGTTTAATGAAATTCCATTGTTTGAAAAAGAAACATACATAAGATATAAACTGTAATATATATGTTAAAAAACACTATGAATTCACAATCTTGATGCAATACTAAGAATCTCTGTTTGATGCTCGACTCCATTGTTCAGAAAAGGAACATACATAAGATATAAACTGTAATATATATGTTAAGAAACACATTAGCTCACAGTTTACTGATAGTATCAAGCATCTTTGTTTAGCATTTAAAACACAAACATGTTGAATATGCTGCTGTGCTTTAATGTAGAAATACATTGTTTCTTTCTTGAAGTATTTAGGGAAGAAAAAACCCATGGGGTTCGAGCAAGGGCTCGTGACCTCCATGGATTTTTCTTAAATCCATTATACATATTCAATTTTATCAATGTAACATGCTCTGTTCTGTTATCAAGAATGTTTATCTTTTCCAAAACATCTATATGAGATGTAAACTTTGCAAAAAGAAATTGTCTTAATAAGTTTGTCTAAAATAGATTATGTATTGTAATATTCCAGCATGATCAAGCATTTTTGAAAAATATAGCTTATGGATATCTTGTAATACCTTTCCATTATGTCTATTCTCTGTATGTGCACACTCATGCTGATTTAATGAACTTTTACAAATGTATAGTAGCCAGATATATGTGAAGAAATACTTATTGTAACAACACTTTCACACTTTCCATTAATTGCATAAAAATAGTGAATTCTTAGAGTCTTTCAATTCTATAATTCATCCACTTTCTTCGTTCATGTCCTTTTTGTAGCATCTTTGACCTCTTCAAGTGTCTGCATCTCAACCTTATTATGTACATGATCAAATTTTTTTTGAGATATCAACCATCATTTTTTGCATATAATGCCTCATGTGAAGTTCGAGCACGGGCTCGTGACATTCATTGCATTATTTTCTATTGTTTCCCACATTCAGTTATAGATACATGTCCACTTGCACACAAAATAACACTCAATTTATTAGGTCATCAAATCATATACACCAGTAAATGTTTGTGAGTGAATATAAGATAACATTCACTCATGAATATTAGTTGGTTTGTGTTATTTGATGAACTCATAGGTTGATTTAATCATGAAAAAGGTTTCTTAGATGGTAATACTAAGTCCCTTTTATTCAGATATTTGATTATATTGAGAAGAACATGTATCAGAGTAATCATACTTAGCAAAAGGTTTTATGTTTAGAACAAGTCCCTTTAATACTATTCTTCAGATATTATGGATGAATGCTTTCTCATTGCATTGATTTCATCAGATTAATATGCAGTTTTCAGAAAGATTGATTGTGTGGTGTTTATGTTCCATGTATTGCTTAGATCCAACTGGATCTAACACTTTTTCCACCATGTTGCAGGTAAACCCTAAAAGGAACTATATGCAGATGAGGATGGACTATGAAGACCAAGGACCTGAAATGCAACCAGCAATGAAGACCTAATATGCAAGCATTGAAAACCAACCAACAGGAAATGCATGGGACCTCTACTCCATACTTTCAATTATGCTTTCAATTTTGCAATGTACTATTGTTGACATGAAAAAGAAAGATGAAATAACATTTGTATAATACATTCAGCTTGAATGCACTATGTAATTGATCAGAATTGTAATTTAGAAATTCTGAAATGTGATCAATTCTTAGATTACAAAATGACAATTTTCTAGAAATGAATGTAATTATGAAATGTTGCTTAATAATACCTGAAGGATAATATTAATGGGACCTCTAAAATGCAATCTCTTTCTATTTATGATAATTTGATGCATGCAGAAAATTAGGATAACAATTCTGGGGACTTCTGCTAGATGTGTGCCTGCTAGACACAAACCTAGACCTCTATCCTTGGGCAATGGAGTTAGGAAACCTAAAACCATGAATGCAATCATTTATTGAAATTAAAATGCAGCTATCCTAGACCTAATGCAGCCTAAAGACCCGAGCAACCTAGAGACCTATGTGCTTGGACAACGCTTATTGAAAATGACACCTAGATTAAAACCTAATCCTCAAAGCAAAGCTTGAGGTGTATTCCATTAACTGGAATTTGCAGAACTTCTCCATCAGTTGTGGACAATTGATAATCATTATTTTCTTTGCAGGTTGTAATAACAAATGGGCCTGCCCAAAAGTTGTCAAATTTATCGTGCTACCCTGGCCTGCTCTTTAGCACATCCCACTTAAGTACTAAGTCTCCCTCTTTGAATTCTCTGAACTTAGCTTTCTTGTCAAAAGATCTCTTAGTTTGTGCTTGCTTAAGTTCCATTGTAACCAATGCTTTTCTCCTTTCCTCTTCAAGTTGTAATAGAT
>MU223584.1:2840479-2851055 GCA_018584345.1 Thuja plicata
GCTTGATCTTCAAAAATGGGATTATCAAATGAAGAAAAATTTGAACTCAATAAAGCACCTCTTGGATCTTGTGATGTTCTTCCACCTCTGGATGATCTTCCTCCTCTTCTGCTTGTCTATAACTCCTAGTACACAAATCCTTGCTTGTTTGATCTTGTTGGAGTTTTTCTCATTAAAATCCACACTGAGCAATCACAGAACTTAAATCAGAACTGAGAAGTAGTTTGCTGTCCCACCGGGCGTGCCAAAAACTATTAAGGCTTAGAATTATCACCCTAACTCAGGCATTAGGGCTACATGAAAATTCCATCCTAACAATGGAAACCTCTCCTAGCTGTGGGTAGACTATGAATGAAGAGGAATCTCCGGATTCTAGGCCAGTTCCTATAAAATATGGGATATCACTCTCCTGATTTGTAATTTTGTATATGGAAAAAGGAGAAAGTTTTAAAACTGAATGGGAAATGGGGTGATACACCAAGAATGAATTCAAATTTCTGATGAGAAGACAAAAATAGTAACTCCAACTCACATATCAAAAGTTTGACCCTTCAAATCTCTAATCAACATATAGGTTAATAGACCTTACTACTAGGGTTAAACCACAAATAGTTCAGATAGTTCACAAACATACATTTTCCATACAAGGTTTTAAATAATTGATCACCTTAAAAAGGAGTTTAGAAACACTCACTTCTCTTAGATAACAATGAAAACAACACTTGCAAAGAAAGATGAAATAGGATTATAGAATCAGAACTCCACATGTAAGAGCCAAAAATATCTACTTTATTCTTCACAAAAATCTAATAGAATGTGATTGCAAACATGAATTCAATGCATCAAGGAACAATGAGTTCACTTTTAACCTTTCCTCCAATATCTGCAATTCAAAGGATACAAAAATGAAAGACACATAGCTATAGGAATAGTAGAAATTCACTAAGCTCAATCTCCACCAAATTTTACCCCCAAACAATATGCAGATTCCTTCTCTAAATAGCCAACAAGGCTTAATTTCAAAATCTTCTTCCCTCCAAAACCATCTTACCATAAGTAAGACACAAAACCCATGATTAAATCCCCTAAATCTAGCCCTAATAATAGCACCCCTAAGGTCTATTAACATGATACATTTCATTTGCTAAATTCATCAACCTAATTCGAATACATGATATTAAAATCGTAAAAACCCTACTTAGCAAATTGACCTTGACATAACCCTAACCACTACTTGGCATCATCACCACACATAGACTCTATTGAAACCACACCCAAGCATCGGAGGTAACTGCAGTTTTTCTTGAACTTGATGTCGATATGATCATCTTTAAAGAAAAGATAGTTGCAGATGTCGTGGCACTTAAAACTACCAATGTGGCTCTGTAGAAAGGATGTCGATGCACTGGCACTGACATAACTTTTACTTCATCTGTCTGCGGACTTCAGTTTTGATTAAAACACATTGCATTTGTTTGTCGACTCATTCTGCATCCTAGGGTTTTCTGTTGTAATGCCGCCATGTTGGTTTTGAAACCATGATCATTTGCAAGAAAAACTGCCATATTCTATGGGAAATAACTTCTATTTTGAGCTTTTGGTTGGAAGGAAAATATGTAGTTTTGTTTTCCATAATACATGGCATCTTTTGCTCTAAGTATTACTTCAAAGGCCACGGCTTTTGATCTGTTGTTTGTTTGAACACGGGGCCCTCAACTGTAAGTTTACTTTGCACTTGTTTAATGTTAAGATGCTTTGTGGATATTATGCCATAATACATGGCACTGAATAATCATTTGCAACTTAGTCTATTTACCTCCACCGCTGGTTTTGAACTTGCAATGCATAATGAAGACTCGGGCTTTCTGCTTGTAACCACCACCTCTGCATTTTGAAAGCTATCACCGCTGCCACCTTGGAATGGTTTGGAGCTATGGCTAAGGTGTCGAGCCCACGAACTCTTGATTATGAACTGGGGATGTCCCAGCCACATCTTCAGGACTCATCCCCAGTTGGCTGTGTAACATGGGATCACATAACTGTTGTCGACCTCAAGTTGTGGTTGAGATATTGGGAAAAGTCCTCAGCCACAGCTTTAGACTTATCCCCAGTTTGTAGCATGACCATAAAGCACTACCACTGCTATCTTTCCATCAAAGCTGTGGGTAAAAAACCAATTTATGAATGCTTTTTTATGTGACCACCATGCGGGTTTTCTCGAAACATGACTCCCTTCAGCATTTTTGAAAAAATGGAGCTTTATGACTGAAAGATGGAGTTGATACATCTATTTTTTCCTTAGCTTCATGACATCTTTCAGTCATAAGCTTCACATTTTTTCATGCGATTTACTACATACATAATATGAGAACATGAAGAAACATATCTTGGCATAAATGACACATCTCTTGGCATAAACAGACAAGTTGACTCATTCTATTGTTTGTTCATTCTTTGCTCTTTCTGCAATAATATAATCTTCATTTGCTGTATATTGGTACTCTATTTGATTCTCGACTCCATTGTTACTTGCATTACTTCAAAACCACCACACACAACTCTGCAGTTGGAATTGCTGATTTGATGCTTGTCTCCATTTTGAATTGAGCCACAGGTTTTACTCTGTTTGAATGTTTTAATAAAAACATTATTACCACTGTCTTCAAATACAAGTAATTATCAAGCACAATATATGCTTCTCTATTTAATGACATTCCATTGTTTGAAAAAGAAACATACATAAGATATAAACTGTAATATATATGTTAAAAAACACTATGAATCCACAATCTTGATGCAATACTGAGAATCTCTGTTTGATGCTTGACTCCATTGTTCAAAAAAGGAACATACATAAGATATAAACTGTAATATATATGTTAAGAAACACATTAGCTCACAGTTTACTGATAGTATCGAGCATCTTTGTTTAGCATTTAAAACACAAACATGTTGAATATGCTATTTTTCTTTAATGTAGAAATACACTGTTTCTTTCTTGAAGTATTTAGGGAAGAACAAACCCATGGGGTTTGAGCATAGGCTCGTGACCTCCATGTATTTTACTTAAATCCATTTTGCATAATCAATTTTATCAATGTAACATGCTCTGTTCTATTATCAAGAATGTTTATCTTTTCCAAAACATCTATATGAGATGTAAACTTTGCAAAAAGAAATTGTCTTAATAAGTTTGTCTAAAACAGATTATGTATTGTAATATTCCAGCATGATCAAGCATTTTTGAAAAATGTAGCTTATGGATATCTTGTAATACCTTTCCATTGTGTCTGTTCTCTGTATGTGCACACTCATGCTGATTTAATGAATTTTTACAAATGTATAACAGCCAGATATATGTGAAGAAATACTTACTGTAACAACACTTTCACACTTTCCGTTAATTGCATAAAAATAGTGAATTCTTAGAGTCTTTCAATTCTGTAATTCATCAGCTTTCTTCATTCATGTCCTTTCTGTAGCATCTTTGACCTCTTCAAGTGTCTACATATCAACCTTCTTATGTACATGATCAAAAACTTTCTGAGATATCAACCATCCTTTTTTGCATATAATGCCTCATGTGAAGTTCGAGCACGGGCTCATGACATTCATTGCATTATTTTCTGTTGTTTCCCGCATTTAGTTATAGATACTTGTCCACTTGCACACAAAATAACACTCAATTTATTAGGTCATCAAATCATATACACTAGTCAATGTTTGCGAGTGAATATAAGATAACATTCACTCATGAATACTGGTTGGTTTGTGTTATTTGATGAACTCATAGGTTGATTTAATCATGAAAAAGGTTTCTCAGATGGTAATACTAAGTCCCTTTCATTCAAATATCTGATTATATTGAGAAGAACATGTATCAGAGTAATCATACTTAGCAAAAGGTTTCATGTTTAGAACAAGCCCCTTTAATACTATTCTTCATATATTATGGATGAATGTTTTCTCATTGCATTGATTTCATCAGATTAATATGCAGTTTTTAGAAAGATTGATTGTGTGTTGTTTATGTTCCATGTATTGCTTAGATCCAACTGGATCTAACACTTTTCCCACCATGTTGCAGGTAAACCCTAAAAGGACCTATATGCAGATGAGGATGGACTATGAAGACCTAGGAGCTAAAACACAACCAGCAATGAAGACATAATATGCAAGCATTGAAAACCAACCAACATGCAATGCATGGGACCTCTACTCCATACTTTCAATTATGCCTTTAATTCTGCAATGTACTATTGTTGACTTGAAAAAGAAAGATGAAATAACATTTTTATAATACGTTCAGCTTGAATGCACAATGTAATTGATCAGAATTGTAATTTAGAAATTTTGAAATGTGATCAATTCTTAGAGTACAAAATCACAATTTTCTGAAAATGAATGTAATTATGAAATGTTGCTTAATAGTACTTGAAGGATAATATTAATGGGACCTCTAAAATGCAATCTCTTTCTGTTTATGATAATTTGATGCATGCTGAAAATTAGGATAACAATCATAAGGAAAGTTAGTGCAAAAGTCATGTTTCAAATCAGGAAAAGAAGAATGCAGTGAATAATATATTTAATGGGAATCGTTATGTATGTCACAACTATGGTCATAAGTCTAGTTAATGCAGATCTAAGATTTAGTCGGTGAGATATGGTGGAAGGAATACTATTTTTTTCAAGTGTGGTTAGAATAGTCATTATGCTAATACATGCAAATTTGGTGATGCACTAATGAATACTGAGAGTGGTAATAAAGTTTTAGTTGAACCTCAGAAGACTAATATGACATGGAAGAATAAATATATTGCTGGTGTCGAGAGTCCTGTGGTACCAGATCTTGGTACTAGCTCTTCTGACAAATGATCTGAATGATTTGGTTCAAGGGGATTTTTAACATGATAAATCATACACCTCCCCTGCTCTGAAGTGATATTGATTGAAAATATCTTGTTTATGGTAAGAAGGATGAGAATATTAATGATGAAAAGATTTTTTGGTGTGTAGATGGTCTACGTCAGTGATATTTAAATCAGGGTGGGAAAATGAATCATATTTTTGTGAATTTAAAGGAGAATTTTTTAATCATTTGGTACTATAGCATGAAGACAAAAATTGTGAATTTTTAGAGAGCTTGAGAAAGAAGACTTGTGAAGATATTATGGCACCTAAATGGCTTTTTATAGTGTCGGCGCGTCCACAACAAAGAAAATGAAGAAGGTTTAGCTGAAGGAATTTGATCACAACCATATTAAGCAATTGGAATTTGGGTTACCAATGAAGGATATGAAAAGAATTATAAATATTTGATTGAACATTTGGAGAGATTTTCCCTGGTGTAAGGATAGAGAATTCATCTTGTTCGTGTTGAGTCAAAATCATTGTGAAACCATAGTTTTGGAAAAACCATATGTGGTATCAAAGGAGGTGATTGAAGAAATTAGTGGATTATGTAGTGTTGGTGAGTTGTAGGGGAAGAAGTCAATCAACTATAAAGATGTAGAACCTCTTGTTAGGAATGTAAATTTTTTCCCTGGTTCTGAGTCTTGCTCTTTTTTTTGCAAAGTTTTAAGCACTGTTCTTAAGCCCTAGTTGTTTTTGTTCCAAAACCCTTGGTTTTTTTTTATCAAAAAACCCTAGGTCCTCTATTTTCCTTATAAATTGATGTTACCTTTATGGGCCACTTAAATCAATTAAGTTCCATGTGTTTAATTCTTTATGCAAAGGGAACCCTTTTTACTTTCAATTTTTATATCCTAGCAATTCCTGTGCTTTAATATTTCTTAAGCCCTAAGTCTTATGTCCCCGTAGTGAATTATCCCTTTAACCTAAGTGTCATACAAGTCCTTTTTCATCCAATGGTAGGAATTATACCTTGATTACAAGATGCAGACAATTTATTCTTCAAGGCATCGTGCCTAGGCGACACTTTTCCTTTTTGAGATTGTGGGCCCTTTTCTTCTTGGGCAACGACAAGACAGATCTTGATTCTCATCTAATGCTTAGTGCTTTCACTCAAAGAGAAGATTGATGTTAGAAGATTCCTCAAGGGATTATGACTAAGTGTCACATGCCTTTGGAAGGTCAGTCTATAGTGGAAGGTGAGATCAACAACCGAGCATATATGAATCAATCCAATGGTTGTCGTAATGCCTGGAATGATAGATGATCAGCTGAAGATTCTTTGAGGCATCATGCCTTTGTGACACATGTACAAGGTGATTCCTTCCTAAAATTGAAGGTAAAAAAAGGTCACACAAGTCAATGATGATCTAATGGTTGTCTCTTTTCTTTAAACAAAAGATGCACATAAAATAATCTTCAAGGCATTATGGCAGGATGACACGTGGAGACAGTGGGGCCTAGTCGAGGCTAGAGGAAAGATAAAGCACATGCATGATCTTTTCAATCTAATGATGGGAATGATCCCACAATCAATAGATGTAACCTATTTACTCCTTCATGACATCGCGCTTGAGCTACACATGGAAAGTGGTTAGTGCTGAAAGCAAGCTAAGCATTGAGCGGTTCAAATTTGATCTAACAGTTGGCGCTTTTCCATGAATAGAATTTGCACGATGATTTTTCATCAAAAGATTGCACCATGCTGATAGGTGTCCATTTGAGATGAAAGGCCTAAAAGGGTTGTGGTACATCAGATTTGTTTTGATCATGCGGTGAGTGTGATGCTGCTAAAGCAAGTTGCATGAGAATTATTTCATTGCGAAAACACAACCATTTGACATGTGGTATCCTGTGATTGTGGGTCCAAGTTTCCAAAGGTGATAAAGGTAAAGTATATTAGTTTTGGTCATGCAATGGATGCCATGCCTTAAAATGAAGATGCAAGGATGATAGTCATAAAGACATTGCGCCAGGTGGACACGTAGCAGATTTGATCTCAGTGCTCGTGGGTATTTTAAAGAGACCGACAATGATGTTTTAAAGTTGATTAAGGTTTTAATCTCGACCACTAATGGTTTTTTCTACAATAGCTATGACTGTTAAAGTAGATATTTGAATTTTTAATTATTTTCCTCAGGGTTTTAAAGTGGTGAACTGTGTCTTTTGCTGCATGAGAATAAATTTGTGAATCTGATTTTTTGGGTCATTTCTATGCAGTTGTGGGATGCTGTAAGGATGAAATCTAATTGCTTGGAATATTTTTAGAGTTTATTTATGATGATAAATGATGGTTTAGGTTTATGTTCAAAGTTTGTAAATCTTATGTAACCCTTAATCGGTTCCCTATCTCTTCTGCATTAATAGTGGATCTACTCCCAAGCCTAGTGGTTGTGGAGATTAGATCAAATCCTTTGATTAAATCTTTTTAAAATAGATCAATTGATGCTTGCAACACAGAATAGGCTAATTTCCTGTTAGTAATAACTGAGAGGGGGGGGGGGGGGGGGGGGGTGAGTCAATGGCCTCAAAAATTTATCCTTTAAACTTTAATCCACCAATCAATACACCTCAGATTATTAAGTCCCTACAAGATGCATGCCTTGAAATACTTGAAATAATTAACTGTCTGTCAGTTTACCTTGATTGTCCTTATTCTCCTTGATTACCAATAAGAAGTAAAACTTATTTACCGATACTCAGTAACTATGCAGAGTATACCAATCAATCTAGAAATACATATATGAAATGTAAAACAATAAAATAATAAACCATAAACACATAACACATGGATTTTAACGTGGAAACCCTGTTAAGGGAAAAAACAACTGGGACCGGTACCCCAAATTTTCACTCTTCTGAAGTGAGCCCTGTTAGGAGCCAACCTTGTTAAAGGTTACAAACACACTGTTAAGTGTGACCTTGTTAGAGGATTTTATACATATAGGTTGTCACTTAGTATCTGACATCTATTTTTCTACCATCCTTGAATCAACCTCCTTCTTAGACTGTCAATAGGCTTTATGCAAATCTTGCTACCATCCTTGAATCAACCTCCTTCTTAGGCTATCAATAGGATTTATGCAACTTCAATGCTACTTTCATGAATCAACCTTTTTGGTAATCTGTTAGGATATAACTCAATTATAGAAGATTGTTAAGTCCTGCTCTGTTAAGAAACTTGATGCTTCAATGGTTAAACTGAAACAATATGACATGTTTCTAATGCAACTTTGAATTGTAGATTTTCATATCTATTTAAGTACAATACCTCTCTGATCAATGTATCAATTCAATTCCTTTTGTGCTCCACACTTTCTTCTCTGTGATGATGTGCTTCACTATTCATCGGTGTCTACAAAATTATTTAGCTCTCCCTTAGCTTGATTGATCAGGACTGTATGAAGTTTATCCTTCACCAGTTTCTCTTCAGCATCCTCTTTCTATTCAATCCCCTTCTGTGTATCTGATTGCATACAGAAATGAATTATGTTTGTCTCTTATATAGACATGATATTCCTTAATTCATGATTCTTGATTCTTGGCGTGAAAAACAATCCAGCCAAATTGATTTACGTCTTTAACTCCTAATTTATCTCCTAGTTATCTTCTTGCCAAATGTATAAATATTCTTTAAATCAATTAATTAACTATGGTTTAATAAAAAAAATAAAAGAACTAGTTAAGTCTATCCTTAAGCTCTGCCAGCTAGACATTTTGTCATTTTCTGAACTCTCTGTTCTATCGGTCAATTCTGTAGTTCGTCGTCAGTGACAACTGCCAGTTCTGTTGGTGTAACTCCAGTTAGCTTCGGGATCTCCATCCACCGGGCAACTCTATTTTTAGTTCATCTTGCATCTTGTGATTCTGCTTCATTGGACAACACTATCTTCTGCTCTTCGGGCATCACTGTGACTTTTTCTCTGCCTTTATCGATGGTGTGCACTCCGTCGGAGTAGTCTGTCACTTAGTGAATACTTGACTTTTATGGATTGTTGAAAGCATAATCATTGTTCCATTGATTCTCTGAAATCTTTAGCATTATGTACATGACCATACAGATGATATCAAGTTGACATCAATGACAATACAAACCATTAACTCTTTTAATGTCTTGCATCATCTTCAACTTAACATTATCAAACATTCAATCAGTTACATGTCATCAATCGCTCCCTTTGACATTGATGGCAACATACTATATTATCACACTATACTATTTCTAATACAATACAAATTACAATTGTTGAGATTCATCAAATTACCAAACAGTTTGTTTTGATAACTCATAAAAATGTCTAACCACCAGTAAGCTCTGTGTTAGCTTAGATTTGATTCTTGCAGCTTTTTGTGTTTCTTCTTCTGATGTGTTGTGTCCTCTGTTTGTGTCAATTTCTCTCTTTTGACTGTTCTTCTTCTTTGATGTCTTTGTCTTTTGTTTGCAACTTTTATAAAAATTCTCTCCCTATGGATATGATCTCTCCCTGTTTGGACTAATCTGATAATGAATAGTTTCTGATGATAATATGGATACATTCTCTCCCTTTGACAACAATGCCAAACAAATATTTTACAAATATCTGACATCCATGTCAAACAATTATTTTCTTCTATCCATAATATATTCCTTGAATTTCCCTTATACATCATCAATACAACAATATGCTCTGGTGCTTGTGTCTAATATATATACCTTTTTGTATATCAATGTAGCTTTGAAGTTGATCTTTTGCTTGCATCACTCATGAATGATATGCTGATAATATATGGCTGATGCTGCCTTCAGTCCTTTACTGACTGGTAGACATGGGTTTGACCCCTAGTCTCTTTCTCAAGTACTCAAATGTATCCTTGGGAAGTGCATTGGTGAAGATATCAGCCAATTGTTCTTTTGATTGCACATATTCAAGTATCACCTCTTTTTCTTGAACTTATTCTCTTAAATAATGATACTTGATGACAATGTGTTTAGTCTTTGCATGCATGACTGGATTCTTGGATATGTTTATTGTACTGGTGTTATCACAATAGATAATCACTAGTTCTGTGAACTTCATATGCATACCTTCCAGTAACTGTTTGATCCATGCAATATTTGAGTAGTTTGCAATAGCAGCAACATATTCTGCTTCTGCAGTAGACTGAGAGATGCATCCTTGCTTTTTGCTAATCCATGTGACAAGTCTGTCACCCATAAAGAATGCTCCTCCAGTTGTGCTCTTCCGGTCATCTAGATTTCCAGCCCAATCAGTGTTGGTAAACACTTTTAGTTCAAATTTGCCTTCTCTTCTATACCATAAGCCAAATTCCTTAGTATTCTTCAGATATCTTAGAATTCTTTTCATAGCAGTCATATGTGATTCTCTGGGGTTAGCAAAAAATCTAGCAACAATTCCTACTGCATGTGCAATATCTGGTGTAGTGTGTACAACATACATGAGTTTTCCTATCATTGATCTGTACATAGTCTGATTTACCTCTGTTGTCTTGTCTTCTTTTGTTAATTTGCATCCAGTAGCCATCGGTGTTCAAACAGGTTTGGAATCTTCCATCTTGAATATTTTTAGGATCTCTTTGATGTATTTGGACTGTGTAATGAAAATACCTTCACTTTGTTGAATGATCTATAGACCAAGAAAGAACTTGATCTCTCCAAACATAG
>MU223584.1:2855162-2866118 GCA_018584345.1 Thuja plicata
TTTTTGGTAATCTGTTAGGATATACCTCAATTATAGAAGACTGTTAAGTCCTGCTTTGTTAAGAGACTTGATGCTTCAATGGTTAAACTGAAACACTATGACCTATTTCTAATGCAACTTTGAATTGTATATTTTTAGATCTATTTAAGTACAATACCTCTCTGATAAATGTATCAATTCAATTCCTTTTGTGCTCCACACTTTCTACTTTGTGATGCTGTGATTCACTGTTCGTCGGTGTCTGCAGAATTCTTTAGCTCTCCCTCAGCTTAATTGATCAAGACTGTATGAAGTTTATCCTTCACCAGTTTCGCTTCAGCATCCTCTTTCTATTCACTCCCCTTCCATGTATCTTATTTCATATGGAAATTAATTATGCTTGTCTCTTATATAGACATGATATTCCTTAATTCATGATTCTTGATTCTTGATTCTTGGCATGAAAAACAATCTAGCCAAATTGATTTACAGCTTTAACTCCTAATTTATATCATAGTTATCTTCTTGCCAAATGTATAAATCTTCTTTAATTCAATTAATTAACTATGGTCAAATAAAACAAATAAAAGAACTAGTTAAGTCTATCCTTAAGCTTTTCCAGCTAGATATTTTGTCATTTTCTGATCTCTCTGTTCCGTCGGTCAATTCTGTAGTTTGTCGTCGGTGACAATTGCCAGTTTCATCAGTGTAACTCCAGTTAGCTTCAGGATCTCCATCTGTCAGGAAAATCTATTTTTAGTTTTTCGGGCATCTTGTGATTCTACTTCATCAGGCAATACTGTCTTCTGCTCATCGGGCATCACTGTGACTTTTTCTCTGCCTTTACCGATGGTGCGCACTCCGTCGGTGTAGTTTGTCACTTAGTGAATACTTGACTTTTATGCATTGCTGAAAGAATAATCATTGTTCCATTGATTCTTTGAATTCTTTGGCATTATGTACATGACCGTACAGATGATATCAAGTTGACATTAATGACAATACAAACCATTAACTATTTTAATGTCTTGCATCATCTTCAACTTAACATTATCAAACATTCAATCAGTTGCATGTCATCATTTCCTGGATTAAATTATTATAATAATATCTTATTCCTTCTATAGGACATTTATTCTCTACATCCCAAGATGATTGGCGGCTCCAGATCATATTGCACATGAAGGAATGAAGAGAAAGTTACTACTTGATGAAGACAACGAAGCCGATGGTTGTAATAAGTTATTGTTTTATCTTGTAGTAATTTAGTTTTTGGTTCTTAACCTATCCCTAAATGATCCAAAGCTTGTTGCGATCCTTGTTATATAAAAGGATTTCCAAGATTATTTAGTAAAGGATGGAAAAACTTGGGGATGTATAGAAAGAATTAAGTTGCATACTTATTCCAGTGAGAGTATAGTAGATGTAAATTTAGACTGCATCTAGATAGAATATAAGTGTCATATTATTTTCCATTTATTGAAGTGATATATGTTTTGAAATAGTTTGATTCATGAACATGATTCTTCATACTTAATATAGTATTCCAGATTCAAGTCTCTCCTCGGTGCCTATCTCTTGATTTGTGAATTTTCTGATTCATTGCATAGAGTTTGTCTGTGTATATGTCATTAGTCCTTAGTTTTGATCTAAGATCAAATCAAATAATGCTTTGGATGTGAAATAGGCTCATTTTCTTCATCTACATAAGGATCCTATAAGAAGTGTTTGGTCTGGGTTGTCTGTATTTATGGATTTGAATATTTGACAGTGGTTAGTTTTTGTGTTTTGTATCTATAGTAGACTCTTTCCCAATGGATAAATCATTGATCAGGAACTAGTACATTCTACATTGATATATGTCTGGTTGGATTTGGCTATATTTCACCCTTTTAAACATCAAAACCATTCTTAAACCCTTTCCTTTGAGTTTTGTGGTTGTTTTTTGTTGTTCTCCATGGTGATTGAGAGTCAATGAATGATTGGTTATCATTTAGTACTTTCAAACTATTATTTGCTATTTAAATCTAGAATGAGTTATAAAGTATTGTGTATTGAACTAGATTAGGTACACCCACCTTGGTCTTGTAGAGCCAAAAGTGTAGAGGGCAGTCTTGTCCCTATAGTTGGTCCAGTTACCTCAAAGATCTTCCCATATTTGGAGCTAATCACTCTTAAAATCAATCTCAAGGTATATTTGCGGCTTTCAAAGCATAATTTTTTTAAAACACCAACAATATGGTGACTCTACTAGGGAGATTAATGTGCTAGAAGCTATAGAGTCATGTTATACAAAGAAGTATTCCTCTTACTTATAAAGTGAGTTAGAGTTTGTTTTTCTGTCATTGCATATTGTCCAAGATGTCCAAAGTTCCTTAAAGATATACACATATTATCTCACAAGTGGTGAGTGGCAAATCTGAGTTCTCTAATTGTATCGGTGTGCATGTTTGGATTGTAGTGGAGATGAAACAAATGTTTTGACTCCTATGAATGAGAGAATAGTCAAAGGAGGAATATATATGAGACCATATTAGGAGTGTGTTGTGAGTTTTTTGGTTTTGAAGAAGGTTAGCGTTGGGAGAGATTTCTCACTTGTTTCAAAATTTTCCTCTTTAAAGAAGTGCATACTCTACCAAAGTTTTTGAAGTTGATTTGAAGGTGACTTCTAATCAATTTTTTTGCAGTAAATTCATCACATCCAAGTAGTTTTTTTTCATTGGATAATTTTTTTTTCCATGAAAATTAGTTCTTAAAATTTTCCCTTTTAAGTGGTTAGGACTAATTGAGAGGGAAGAAAGAGGAAATTTGCAACTATCTTTCCTACTAAGATGTCACAAAAGTATAAAAATAGGTTACATGGGGCTATAAATTTCAATGGCATCCCAGGTTACCCAAATATTGTTCCATCAAAAATTAGAAACCACTTGCCTAAGTTCGGTGGTATGAGAGAGGAATCAACTGAGAAATATCTGAATAAGTTTATTAATTTTATAGATGATTATGAGGCTGATCATGAGGATATCATTATGAAGTTTTTTTAATAGTATTTAATAGGTGATGTAAGATATTGGTTCTGATTTTTGTTGTTTCAGCCTATCAGCTCATGGAAAGAATTGCAAATAACATTCAATGAATAATTCAGAGAACAAGTTGATGAATATGACTTGATCACTGATCTTTTTGATATTCATATTGGAGATGAGGAGCTAGTGTCTACATTTAATCTCAGATTTAAGAAAACATTGAAGAAAATTCCTGAGAAATGTAGACCCCAAGATGTAATGGCTTTGGTTGTTTATTTAGGTGCATTTGGAAAAAAGATGAGCTACTTGTTGAGAGATAATGAGCCTGAAACTTTGTATCAAGCTTTTACGACAGCAATAGATATTGAAAATAATTTAAGGTATGGAACCATACCAAGGCATTTTTCATCTTCTAGGGATCATTGTCATAAAATATCAAAAGCAGTTGAAAGGTATGGATCAAGAAATGAAGATCAATATCAAGATGTTTTTATCCCTGTTGATCCTACTAACCATGTTTTAAATTATGATTGAAAAAAAAAAGTGAATGAAGAGAGTTATATGCAAACAATGGTTTCCCCTCACATTGGTGTTAACATGGTTAGTGAAGAATTGTATAATGTAGTTTCCCCTCACACACACACACACACACATAGGGGTTACACACCAAATAAAATGAAAACTAGTTATTCTAGTTATGAGGTTGCAGAAACAAATTGTTTGCAGTCAAGTGTGGAAAATACAGAGGGGACATGTTTTTCATTAGATGATGATGTTGAAGTCCCAAATGATGAGGTTCTATCAGAATTTTATGATGCTGATAGTGAGGATGATGTTTCTCAACCCATGTTTTGGTTACATGGGGATTTTCAAGAGGATATGTGTGAGGAATTGATTGAGAAAGAGGCTTCATGGTGCCAGAATAGCCCTGATTTGTTTGAAGATAAGGTGATGGTTAATACGCAACCTTGTGAGGAGGATGGAGATTTTTCCGCTGTTGGAAGTGATTGTGAGGATGCAGATTCATTTGAGACAATGATGAATTTTATAAGCATGTTGGAGAAGGAATGCTCATATAAGGAGTTTACACCAAATAACAATCAAGGGAAACCTTGTAGTGATAATAACTCAAGTAAAAGGACTAGGTGTGTTGATGAAGATACACATTATTTTTAGTTTGAACAACAGTGCAACAATGGTGATAATCTTGATAAATCAATTTGTATGTTTGCATCCTAAGATTTTACATGTAAAGTTTTGATTCTTAGGATGATGGATTATATGAACCAGAATATGAAACTATGGTAACTCAAAATATTTTTGAAAATTATTCAATATGTGAGTTTCCAAGTTCAGACAACCTTATGCAAATTCATCAGATGGATAGTGATTCTATTTATGGTAGTTCCATAAATAATATTGAGGATGTGGAAGATGGTCTCAGTCATGAATCTGACATTGTGGATCCTCTAGATCATGAAAATAAACATGAAATTACTAATGGTGGGTCACTGTTTGACTTGTATGAACCAGTGTATGAAAATTTCCAACAAGATGTATCCTATGTTATAGATACAAGTGGTGACCACCTTCTTAAAATGGAAATAGATGTATTCAGATTTGATTTGAGTAATGATTTTTTTAATGTGATTGACACAAATATGGAAGTGTCATTTTATAGTGAGCAAATAGGGGTTGCTGATAATGTGTTATGCAACACTGAATTGGGTCAAGATAAAGATGTTGAAGGAAAGCCTCATGTTGATTTGATTGGAACACAATTTGATTTGTTTCATATGAAGGTAGGTCAGAGTTGGAAAGATATACCAGGAAATTTTCCTCAGTTAGAGCTATGTCCTTTTCTCTAGGAGTGAAATATGAAGAGTGTTAACATGCTGAATTCACTCAATAATGAAGAGATTAAATTTACCCAGGATTATAATCAACATGGTTTTATTCTACAATAGCATCAATTGATCATAAGTGATCATCCTTTTTACTTGCAAAGTACTGATGGTATTAGGATTGATGATGTCAACCATCAATTTGAAAAGGAGTATTTTCTTTTTCAAGTCTAGCATGATAATTATTTTCAAGAATTTTAAAGTGGGCTGGATTTTGGAGAGTTTTTTGATGGCTTTGACATCAGTTTCTTTGTGACTTTGAGTTTGTGATGCTAGATGATAAAGTCCCTTATAAGGAATATATTCTTAATAGTCTCATGTTACCCTTGTCCTCACAGAGTGAAAGAAAGATTCTGAATGACAGAATGTTGAATATTGCCAAGTTTTTTCTATTTACCCAGATGTTGCTCAATGATCTCATTAGATTGGTTATGTTCCTGGGTGAGAAGAATCACATTTATGATAGAGACAAGTGGAAGTGGAAATTTGTTGATGTCTTGGGGCCAATAGGCCTGGTTTGACTCTTTCAAATCAGGGACTAAAGAAGCAGAGGGGAAGATCTTTGCTGGCAGTATGAAGTAGGTTTTTTCTTGTGTTTTTGTTATCTAATGTAGGTTAGTTTTCCATTTTTGTAGGTGGTATGATTATCCCTGAGATTCTAGAATCTTTTTATGCTTGCAAGAGACATACATCCCTAGTTAGAGCCACTGTTAGGAGTATACATTTTTCCATGGTTCCGAGTCTTTCTCTTGTTTTTGCAAAGATTTAAGCACTGGTTCTTAAGCCCTAGTTGTTTTTGTTCCAAGACCCTTGGTTCATTTTATCAAAAAACCCTAGGTCCTCCATTTTCCTTATAAAATGATGTTACCTTTTTGGGCCACTTAAATCACTTAACTTCCATGTGTTTAAGTAGTCATGCAGAGGGGACCCCTTTTGTTTCAATTTTTATATCCTAGCAGGTCTCATGCTTTAATATTTCCTATTTCCTCAGTCTTATGTCCCCGCAGTGAATTATCCCTTTAACCTAAGTGTCGTGCAAGTCCCTTTTCATGCGATGGTAGGAATTA
This sequence comes from Thuja plicata, assembly GCA_018584345.1. Lineage (NCBI taxonomy): Eukaryota > Viridiplantae > Streptophyta > Pinopsida > Cupressales > Cupressaceae > Thuja > Thuja plicata. The sequence goes on from MU223584.1 coordinate 2,861,139, forward strand.
TGCCTTGATCATGAGATGTAGACAATTTATTTCTTAAGGCATCACAATTAAGTGACAACTATCCTTTCTAAGATCATGGGCATGTTTCTTCTTGGCCAACGATAAGACAGATCCTGATTCTCATCCAACGGTTAGTGCTTTACCTCAAAGCAAAAATTGATGTCAGAATATTCTTCAAGGGATTGTGACTGAGTTCCATGTGTCTTTGGTGGGAAAGTCTACTGTGCAAGGTAAGATCAGTAGCCGAGTAGATAGTTTTCAATCCAACAGTTGTTGTAATACCTAGAATGATAGATGATCAACTGAAGATTCTTTGAGGCATCATGCCTTTGTGACACGTGTAGAAGGTGGGTTCTACCTATGGTTGAAATTAAAACAAAGGTCAGATAAGTCAACGATGATCTAAAGGTTGTTGCTTTGCCTTAAACAAAAGATGCACGAAAAATACTCTTCAAGGAATTGTGATAGGCTGACATGTGGAGATAGTGGGGCCTAGTCGGGGTGACCTTTTTAATCTAATGATAGGTGTGATCCTATGATCAATAGATGCAGCCTATTTAATCCTTCATGAAATCACACCTGAGTGACACATGGAAAGTGGTTAGCGCTGAAAGGAAGCTAAGCATCCAACAGTTCAGATTTGATCTAACGGTTGGTGCTTTCTTGTGAATAGAAGTTGCACAATGATTATTCATCACAGGATTACATTGTGCTGAAAAGTGTCCATTTGAGATCAAAGGCCTAAAAGGGTTGTGGTGCATCAGATTTGTTTTGATCGTACAATGGGAGTGATGCCGCTAAAGGAAGTTGCATTAAAATTATTTCATTATGGAAACACAACCGTTTGACATGTGGCATCTTGTGATCGTGGGTCCAGGTTTCCAAAGGTGATAAAGGTAAAGTATATCAGTTTTGATCGCGTGGTGGGAACCATGCCTTAAATTGAAGATGCAAGGATGAGAGTCATCAAGGCATCACGCCTAGTGGACACATAGCAGATTTGATCTCAGTACTCGCATGTGATTTTAAATAGATCGACGGTGATGTTTTAAGGTTGATTAAGGTTTTAATCTCAACCACCGATGGTGTTTTTTGCACCGTCTATGACTGTTGAAAAAGATATTTGAATTTTTAATTGTTTTCCTCAGGGTTTTAAAGCGACAAACTGTGTCTTTTGCTGTAGGAGAATAAACTTGTGAATCTAATTTTTTGGGTCATTTTTATGCGGTTGTGGGATGTTGCTAGGATGAAATCTAATTTCTTGGAATATTTTTAGAGTGCATTTACAATGCGAAATGATGGTTTAGGGTTTTTGTTCAAAGTTTTTAAACCTTATGTAACCCTTAATCGGTGCCCTGCCTCTTTTGCATTAATGGTGTATCTACTCCCAAGCCTAGTGGTTGTGTAGATCAGATCAGATCCTTTGATTGAATCTTTTGAAGAAAGATCAATTGATGTTTTCTATTAGTAATAACTGAGAGGGGGGGGGTGAATAAGTGGCCTAAAAAATATTCTAATAATCAACCCTTAAAACTTAGTACCACAAAATTATACCTCTAATTATCTTCATTCCTATAAGATGAATGCCTCCAAATACTTATATCAATTTACTACTCCTCGGAATGCTTTGTAAAACCTTCTACTATAGATTTACTGATTAGTAGTCTATCCATTTATCGAAAGACAGTAAATTATCTAGAGTATATCAGTCAATCCAATTAAGTTATGTGAAATGCAAAACACTAACGTAATGACTCATAGACACATTGGCACATGGATATTTAATGTGGAAACCTTGTTAAGGGAAAAACCACTTGGGACCGGTAACCCAAAATTTTCACTCTTCTGAAGTGAGCTTGGTGAAGATCCAACCCCCTTAAAGGTTAAAAACACACTGTTAGGTGTGACCTTGTTAGAGGATTTGCAATTTTAGTCTGTCACTTGATATCAGGTATCTCTATGCTACCATCCTTGATCAAACACTCACTTGGCCTGTCAATAGGTATCTGGCATCTCATTCTATCTTCATGAACACAATTTTTGATACTCCATTGGATATATATCAATATAGAAAGGATCTTTAAATCCCTCTTGGTTAAGAGACTTTCTGAATCAATGGTTAAACTGAAATAGTATGATCTGCTCACATTTACAACTATACTTGTAGATTTTCAGATCTATTGTAATCTCACAAACTATTCTGATCAATATAACTTTGTTTATACCTTTGCTCCACTTTGATTCTGCTTGGTGATGCTGTGCTCTATTGCTCGGTGTTTGTAGAATTATTTATCTCTTTCCTCAGCTTGTTGATCAGCACTGTATGAAGTTTCTCTTCATCAATTTCTCTTTATCATCCTCTTTGTTCATTCCTTCACCCTCACTAATTCGTAATGAATTGATTTGTCTCTTAAATAGACATGATATCACCATTGTTAGGTTCTTGATTTTCTTGATCTTGGCATGATCCACAATTCTCGCCAATCAGATTTAAAGCAAAACTCCTATTTTATCTCGTTGAGATATTTTTTCCAACTGGAAAAATTAGCTTTAAATCAATCACTTATCTCTGGCTTATCTTGTTGATGAAAACAATGATAACTACCAATTAACTCTATATTTAGCTCCGCCAGCTAGATATTTTATCATTTCTAAGCTCCAGTTATTTTTAGTTTAACTCTTTGATAGCGTCAGTCAACACTTCAATTCTCCTCGAGCTTCTTCATTGGTTTACACTGTGTTTCTAGCCATCAGGTTTGCTTGTGATTCTGCTCGTCGATAATGCTCATTAGTTTTCTTGCTCAAGCACCACTGTGACTTGGATGTTGGTGATCTCTATCTGATGGGTTCTACTGATCATTGTTGTTTGAAGTCACAATGTGAATGCTTGTCATTTATACATTACAGAAAGCATAATCTTTTCTCTCTGATCCTCTGAAATCTTTGACACTTTGATTATAAACGGTTAGATTATATCAAGTTGACATCAATGACAATACAATCCATTAACTGATTTAATGTCTTGCATTATCCTTCTGCATTTTGGTTATCAACTTAACATCTTCAAACATTCAATCAGTTATGTAATACCCTCTCCTATAGTGATACTTGGACTTTCTGATTTGAACATTCTATTATGATGGTTAGAACTATACATTTATGTTTATGTTTTGTGGACGATGATATGTTTATCAGATGATTGATATGCTCATTTATGGTTATCATTTATATGTTTATGAGATTAGAAAACAATATATTTTTATATGTTTTATGGATCTAACCCAAGGATTTGAATCTAACCATTATCATGATGTTTTATGAATATGTGTCTAATGTGTTTTCATGACTCAGGATGAAGTCATAGTTACTCACTTAGTGAGGTCCACATGATGTATCGATCCTGGTCATTTTCTTTCATATATCTGATTTGTATGTATATCCATATGTATCCATGTATCTCTTCTTGGTGATGTAGGAATGCAGGTACTGGGTATCATCTCCACCTGGCTTCACCGATCTGAGAGATCCCTCAAAATCCTTGATCATTGTTGTTGTTACAGAGATATCACCAGGTTCCATAGGAAGGAACTCTACCTCTGATCCTTTTACCCTTAGGTGGAGAGTTCCTGAGTCAGTCCCTTGTGTGGATGATGTATTTCTGTGTCCTCTCAGTTTGTTGGTTTTGTGGATCTTGTAGTTGGTTTCTTGTCTTTTTCATTCAATAGATTATTTATACTTGTATAAAAAAATTAGGTACCTTTCAGGATGATTGAAATAGGTTTCAACTTCCTAGGATTTAAGATGCAACTTCTAGATTTTAGATTTTTCAAAAAAAAAATCAGACTTAGTTAAATTTCAGGCATGTGAGATTTTACAGAGCATTGTGTTTTGGCATGTGAAATTTTGTGTAAATTTAAATATGATGGTTCAATTAGATTATTTAATAGGGTTAGGATGTGTATAGGAAGCAGGATTAGGGTTTATGATTGTCTAGGAGGATCAGGACCATTCTAGGCCTCCCTAAACGTTCCTAATTTTCCTAAACATCCCTAAACTACCTTATTATTTTCTATTCTTTGATGCAGTTCTCAAATGTGTTTATGATGTGTTTTTACTACATGTATGATGTATTTTTGATGTGTGGGTTAAGGGTAGAAAACCTAAGAACACTAAGTGAGTGGCTCTCAGTGCGGGGTCGGGGCCCTAAGTGGCTAGAACCAAGATAACGGACTGAAGAGTTATTTAACAAGTGAAAATTTAATTAAACTTATGGGAATGGGTTCAAACAGAAAAAATATTAATGTATGCCTCACCCATGCCATTAGCGCTAGTAAAGGCTATGGATGGGAGTGGGAGAAGGTACCTATGCATAGGTATGATCAAATGGCGCTTGTCTATATGAAAGGCATTCGATTCCACATGTGCCTACTTGGGGGCCGATGCCCGGAGTGGCTAGTACCAGGACAACCCAAGGGGTGAGGGCTATGTGATGACACTCACTTAGGTTTTTTCTTAGAGTTTCTACCAAGCCTTAGAACCTTTGGGAAAATATTTCATACTTTGATCTTCTTTCATTTTCTATTTGGGAAAGGTTACCTAACCCTAGGTATGGCCTAGATATCCCTTCTTTGTGGACCTTGGTGTTTATCTCCTAGCACAGGGGAGTGGGCCTTTTGGTATCCACATGGTTGGGTGGTAAATCTTTTTATCAAGGTATCTTTTGCGGATGCGGTGCTTGAGGATTCATGCTTGCTTAATGTTCCATTTTTGAAGAATGAAGACTTTATCTTTCATGATGTAAAATTATTGTTACCTCCCAAGAGGATATGAATGTAATGTAATCATAAATGTACTTCAAAATGATGTATTTGGAATGGGTAGACTTAGGGAAAAAGAAAAGGGAAAGCATGAACTTTATGTATTTGATGTTGGAAAAGAAAAGGATTTTGTAACATTCCAAGTAAAGTAGTATGTTTCTCA
>MU223584.1:2866313-2880229 GCA_018584345.1 Thuja plicata
ATGTAGTTTGCTTAAGAAGTAAATCAAGTTGCTAGTACACTAAATGGACTTAAATAAATTGTGCATTTATTAAGAAGGGAACCTTGGAGGAATCTAAGTTAAACTATGTTTTGTTCATGTAATTCTTAGAAAAAAATTCAACATTTTTCATAAATCATTACTTAGGTTTTCTTTTATAAAGAGAATCTTTGTTCTCTTCCCCGGTTCCCTTGCGGGGCATGACAAGTTACATGTCAGCAATCTCTCCCTTTGGCATTGATGGAAACATACTACATTATCATACTATACTAACACTAATACAATATGAAATACACAGTTTCATCAAACTTTCCTAATGTAACTATTACAAATGTCTGGCTCTCGGTAAGCTAAAAAAAAATAGCTTAGATTTATTTCATGCAGAGTGGTTGTCTTCAATATTTAATCCCTTCACTGGATAGATGTATCATTTGATATCTCTGTTCTGATATGTGCTCTACCTTGACTATTCCTCTTCTTGATAATCTCTTTTTCCTTTGACAACATTCTTTCTCTTTATCTGAACTCTCTCGCTTAGTTACTTCTCTCCCTTAGATGGATATTTCATATGTAATCAATTTCTCTCCCTTAGAATATTGATTAATTCTTCCTTTTTGATTCTCAGGAACTTCACTTCATGGATAATGATAACTTCACTTCATGGATAACGATATAATCTCTTCTTTTATCATATCTCCCCTTTTTATAATGAGATCATCTCTCCCTGATGGTAATTCTCCCTTTTGTATGAGATATTTCTCTCCCTAATGGCAATTCTTCCTTTTTGTATGATAATGTGATATTTATCTTCCTTTGACAACAATGCCAAATAGAAATATTTATCTTAATTTTATCATCTATATCATCTTCTATCCCTTTGTATAATATACTCCTTGAATTTCCCTATCCATCCGCAATACAATGTCTTGATTTTCAGTGTAGATTTGTACCTTGATGTGTACAGATGTATCTAGTGTTGTCCATCACAATGTTAGCATCAACATGATTGATCTTCAGATTTGGTACAGGTTGATGCAACCCCCTAGTCAGATTACTGAACGATAGACAAGGGTTGAACCCCTAGTCTCTGTCTCAGATACTCAAAAGTATCCTTCAGTAATGGCTTGGTGAATATATCAGCTAACTGTTCCTTTGATTGAACATATTATAGTGTCACTTCCTTTGCTTGAAATTGTTCCCTTAGATAGTGATACTTGATTGCAATATGCTTAGTCTTAGCATGCATGAATGGATTCTTTGAAATGTTTATTGCATTGGTATTATCACAATAGATAATTACTGGTTCAAGGATCTTCATATGCATACCTTCTAGTAATTGTTTGATGCATGCAATATTTGAGCAATTTGCAGTAGCAGCCACATATTCTTCTTCTATAGTGGACTGAGAGATGCATCCTTGCTTCTTTCTTATCCATGTGACAAGTCTGTCACCCATGAAGAATGCTCCTCTAGTTGTGCTCTTTCGGTCATCAATGTTTCTAGCCCAATCAACATCTGTATAAACTTGTAGCTCAAATTTTCCTTCTCTTTTATACCATAAGCCATAATCCTCGGTGTTCTTCAGATATCTTAGAATTCCTTTCACAACAGTCATATGTGATTCTTTAGTATTAACAAAGAATCTTGCAACTATCCCCACTGCATGTGCTATATCTGGTCTGGTGTGAACAACATACATCAATTTTCCAATCATTGATCTATATAAGGTTTGGTTTACCTCATTTGTCTTGTCCTCCTTTGCCAGCTTGCATCTAGTAGCCATAGGTGTTCCAACTAGTTTGGAATCTTCCATCTTGAATATCTTTAGCACTTACTTGATGTATTTAGACTAAGTGATGTAAATGCCTACATCTTGTTGAAGAATCTGTAGACCAAGAAAGAATTTGATCTCTCCAAACATAGACATTTCAAATTCCTTGCTAATTTCATTAGCAAAAAGGATTTTCATAACAATTCATCCCTCCAAAAATGATATCATCAATAAAAATTTCAGCAATCAGAATATTACCATCAGTATCTTCTTTTAAGTATAGATTGCTATTTTCACTTGTTCTAACAAATTTTATGCTAATGAGATATGAGTGAATTATTTCATACCAGGCTCTTGGTGCTTGTTTAAATCCATACAAGGCTTTGTGTAGTCTCCATACCATGTTTCTTTTGTCTGGATTAACCAACCCTTCTGGTTGTTCAATGTATACCTCTTCCTCTAGCATTCCATTTAGGAATGCAGATTTGACATCCATTTGGTATACCTTGAATCCTTTGAATGCAGCATAAGAAAGTAGAATTCTAATGCCTTATAGTCTAGAAATGGGTGCAAAGGTTTCACCATAATCAATACCTTCTTCTTGTGCATATCCCTTGCATACTAATCTTGCTTTGTTTCTAGTGACTTCTCCATTCTCATTCAGCTTGTTTCTGAATATCCATTTTGTATTGATGACATTCTTGTCATCTAGTCTCGGTACTAGTGTCCACATATTGTTCTTCTCAATATTTTCTATCTCTTCCTTCATAGCATTGGCCCATTCTTCATTCTCAAGTGCATTGTAAACAGATGTAGGCTCAAAATCACAAAGTAAACATCTGGTGTTTAGTGACTTACTTCTTGTTCTTGTTCCAGTCTTCTTGTCTCCTATGATTTGATTTTATGGATGATTTCATCTGACATACTTGGCAATTTTTGGTTTAGCTCTGTGTTCATCATTCTGATTATCTTCTTCACCTTTATTTTCATCTCCATTGTTCATAACATCATCTTGAGTATTATCCTGATCGTCGGTGATTGCAGCCTGATGCTCGGGTGCAATGTTCTGATGCTCAGGAGTGACACACTATTTCTTAGATAGAGTGTCAGGTTCTGTATAAACAAACCTGTTGTAGTCCTCTGGTTCCTTTTTTCTTTCCTTATCATTCTTTTCTACAAATTCATCTATTTTCACATTTAAACTTTCAATGATTTTGTTAGATGACTTGTTAAGACATTTATAAGCCTTGATTTTGGTTGAATACCCTAGGAAGATACCTTCTTCACTTTTGCAGTCAAGTTTTCCATTTCTATCATCCTTCAATATATAACATTGACTACCAAAGATTTGAAAGTAACTTACATTGGGTGTATGACCATACCAAAGCTCATAGGGTGTCTTCTTTGTGTCCTTCAATTGTACTCTGTTTAGTGTATAGACAACAATACTAACATCTTCCTTCCAAAAATTTTGAGTGATGTTTTTCTCAATCATCAATGTTCTTGCACAATCAATAATTGATTTGTTTCTCCTCTTAGAGATTCCATTTTTCTGTGGTGTCCTTGGTGCAGAAACCTATCTTTTAATTCCATGCTCATTGCAATAGTCAGTGAATTCTTCTAAAGTAAATTCCCCTCCCCTATCTGACCTTAAGCATTTCAATTTCTTTTCACTTTGTTTTTATACCATTGCTTTGTACCATTCAAACATCTTAAATGCTTTTGATTTATCTTTTAAAAAAATGACTCTCATCATTCTAGAGAAATCATCAACAAAGAGAATAAAATACGTATCTCCATAGTATCTCTTTGTCCTCATCAGCCCACATAGATTTGTATGGACTAATTCTAGAATTGCAGTAGATGTATGGATTTTGCTCTTGAAACTAGACTTTGTCATCTTACATTTTTGACAATTCTTGCACATGATATGCTCGGGCTTTGTCATCATCGGTAAGCCTCTGACATTCCTTTTGTTTCTTATCTTTATCATGTTGTCAAAGTTCACGTGACACAATATTTTGTGCCACAACCACAAGTCTTCATTTGTAGCCATCAAACAAGTGGTGTTAGTGTCATCAAGATAGAAAAGATTACCTTTTGTCTGCTCACCAGTACCAATCAACCTTCCTGATTTATTGAAGATCTTTGCCTTCTTATTTTCAAATGCTACTCTGTGACCTGAATTGTTCAACTGAGAAACACTTAACAAATTGTAATTCAATCCTTTAACCCAGTAAGCATTTTCCATATTTTATCAGGTTATTCAACATTATGGTCCCTTTACCTTCAACTAGACAAGGTTTATCATTAACCATTCTCACTAAACGACCATTATAGTATTCAAAAGTCTCAAACTTTTGTTTATCACTGGTCATATGGTGAGTGCAACCACTATCTATGATCTAGACATCATTTTTACTAACTTTAGATATGAATGCAGTTTCTACATACCTTTCTTCATCTTTATCTGAATCATCCTTCATGGCTACAAATACTATCTCGAAGTCTTCTTCTAATTTGGTGTCAGTGTCATCAGCTTTTCTCTCAGCTAGGTAACAACCTATCTTCCCTTTGTCCTTGTAGTCTCAGGTATCTCTCTTGTTAGATTGTCAGTTGCTCCAGTATTCTCTATTTTCACCTTTATCAAACTTCTTCTCAAATGAGATGTCATTTCCTCTGTCATCTTTTCATCGGTTTGGACATCTTGCAGCAAAGTTTCCAACTTCTTTACAATTGAAACATACAATTGGTAATTTACCTTTGTATCCGCCTTTGCCTCTCTGCAATCTTCTAGCCATAAGTTCTTCAATTTCATCAAGTCATTGATCCTCATTATCACTGTCAATGTCATTTCTAATAGCATGTCTATGACTTGAGTTACTTATCTTTAGAGAATATTTGAAGGAAGATTCTATAGATGGTAAGACAATTTTGTCAAAGTTATTCATCTCAAATGATATTAGTCTACCAATCAGAATATCTAGAGTAACTGTATTGTTTTCAACTGCTCTCATTTCTTTAATAGAATAAACTCTAATAGCATAAACATGCAATAAGGTTCTTAATATTTTTCTTACCACTGTCTCCTCTTCAATTGTACCTCCAACTCCTCAGATAGAATTGACTACCTCTTTTATTTTGCTACTATACTGAGTAATGTTTTCTCCTTCTTTCATCCTTAGGTCATCAAATCTCCCTCTTAGGCTTTCGGCCTTTGCTCTGAGTACATTAGCATCTCCTCCATGTACAAGCTTCAACTTATCCCACATTTTCCCTACAGAGGTGCAAGTTTTGACATCTTCAAACTCAGCATCAAAGAGTGATGATGCAAGTTCTATCATCATGCAGTTATGCTCATGCTTGACTCTTAATTGCTCAAGAGTATGAGGTCCTGTAGGTAGCACATATTCAGTATCTAAGTATTGAAAAATATCATTTCCAATGCCTGATAGGTAGAGTCTTTTTATGATTTTCCATGATGCAAAGTTGTCTTTATTCAACTTGGGCACATCTTGCCTGTTCATCTTGTGATCTTTTGCCTGAGCTGTTAAACTCCATTTCTAATCACACAAGCTCTGATACCAATTATTAGTAATAAATGAGGGGCCGGGGGGGGGGGGGGGGANGGGGGGTGAATCAGTGGCCTCAAAAATATTCCAATAATCAACCCTTAAAACTTAGTACCGCAAAATTATAAGATGAATGCCTCCAAATACTTGTATCAATTTACTACTCCTTGGAATGCTTTGTAAAACCTTCTATTGTAGATTTACCGATTAGAAGTCTGTCAATTTACCGAAAGACAATAAATTATCTAGAGTATACCAGTCAATCCAATTAAGTTATGTGAAATTCAAAACACTAAAGTAATGACTCATAGACACATTGAATCATGGATTTTTAACGTGGAAAACATGTTAAGGGAAAAACCACTTGGGACTGGTAACCCAATATTTTTACTCTTCTGAAGTGAGCTTAGTGAAGAGCTAGCCCTGTTAAAGGTTACAAACACACTGTTAGGTGTGACCTTGTTAGAGGATTTGAAATTTTAGTTTGTCACTTGATATCGGGCATCTCTATGCCACCATCCTTGATCAAACACTCACTTGGCCTGTCAATAGGTATATGGAATCTCACGATATCTTCATGAACACATATTTTGATACTGCATTGGATATATCTCAATATAGAAAGGATCTTTAAATCCCACTTGGTTAAGTGAATTTATGAATCAATGATTAAATTGAAACAGTATGATCTGTTCACATATACAACTATACTTGCAGATTTTAAGATCTATTGTAATCTCACAAACTATTCTAATCAATATAACTTTGTTTATACCTTTGGTCCACTTTGATTCTGCTCAGTGAAGCTATGCTCTGTTGCTCGGTTTCTGGAGAATTATTTAGCTCTTTCCTCAGCTTGTTGATCAACACTGCATGAAGTTGCTCTTCATCAATTTCTCTTTAGCATCCTCTTTGTTCATTCCTTCACCCTCACCAATTCATACTAAATTTATTTGTCTCTTAAATAGACATGATATCACCATTGTTAGGTTCTTGATTTTCTTGATCTTGGTGTGATCCACAATTCTCGCTAATTAGATTTAAAGAAAAACTCCTATTTTATCTCGGTGAGATTTTTTTTCCAACTGGACAAATCAGCTTTAAATCAATCACTTATCTCTCACTTATCTTGTCAATGAAAACAATGATAACTACCAGTTAAATCCATATTTAGCTCTTCCAGCTAGATATTTTGTCATTTGTGAACTCTAGTTATTTTCGGTTTAACTCTCTGATAGCGTCGGTCAACACGTCAGTTCTCCTCGGGCTTCTCCGTTGGTTTACACTGTGTCTCTGGCCGTCAGGTTTGCTTGTGATTCTGATCATCAGTAATACTCATCATTTTTATTGCTGGGGCATCACTGTGACTTGGTTGTTGGTGATCTCTATCCGTCGGGTTTTACTAACCGTCGGTGTTTGAAGTCACAATGTAAATGCTTGTCTTTTATGCATTACAAAAAGCATAATCTTTATCTCTCTAATCCTTTGAAGTCTTTGACACTTTGATTATAACCGGTTAGATTATATCAAGTTGACATCAATGAAAATATAATCCATTAATTGATTTAATGTCTTGCATTATCCTTCTGCATTTTGGTTATCAAATTAACATATTCAAACATTCAATTAGTTACATGTCATCAGTTTGTAGCATAGAATGGGCTAATTTCCTGGGTTAAATTATTATAAGAATATCTTATTCCTTCTGTAAGACATTTCTTCTCCACATCCCAAGATGATTGGTGGCTGCAGATCAGATTGCACATGAAGGAATGAAGAGAAAGTTACTACTTGATGAAGACAAAGAATATGGTGGTTGTAATAAGTTATTGTTTTGTCTTGTATTAATTTGGTTTTTGGTTCTTAACCTAACCCTAAATGATCTGAAGCTTGTTGTAATCCTTGTTTTATAAAAAGATTTCCAAGATCATTTAGTAAAGGCTAGAAAAACTTGGGGAAGTACAAAAAGCATTAAGTTGCATACTTATTCCAGTGAGAGTATAATAGATGTAAATTTAGACTATATCTAGATGGAATAGAAATGTCCCGTTCTTTTTCATTTATTGAAGTGGTATATGTTTTGAAAAAAATTAATTCAGGAACATGATTCTTCATACTTAATACATTATTCCATATTCAAGTCTCTCCTTGGTGCCTATCTCTTGAGTTGTGAATTTTCTGATTCATTGCATAGAGTTTGTCTGTGTATATGTCATTAGTCCTTAGTTTTGATTTAAGATCAAATCAAATAATGCTTTGGATATGACATAGGTTCATTTGGTTCATCTACATAAGGATCCTATAAGAAGTGTTTGGTCTGGGTTATCTGTATTTATGGATTTGAATCTTTGAGAGTAGTTAGTTTTTGTGTTCTGTATCTGTAGAAGACTCTGTTGTCCAATGAATAAAGCACTGATCATGAACTAGTACATTCTACACTGATATATGTTTGGTTGGATTTGACTATATTCTGCCCTTTTAAACATCAAAACCATTTCTAAACCCTTTCCTTTGAGTTTTTTGGTTGTTGGTTGTTGTTCTCCATGGTGATTGAGAGTAAATGAATGATTGGCTATCATTTAGTACTTTCTTACCTTTATCTGTTGTTAAAATCTAGAATGAGTTGTAATGTGTTATCTATTGAACTAGATTAGGTACACCCGCCTTGGTCTTGCAGATATAGAAGTGCAGAGGGCAGTCTTGTCCCTATAGCTGGTCTAGTTACGTCAAAGATCTTCCCATATTTGGAACTAACCACTCTTAAAATAAATATCAAGGTATATTGGTAGCTTTCAAAGCATAAACATTTTAAAACACCAACAACTCTTACTGAGATTGGTCGGGATCACCTTGCATTTCTAATCAATACTCTTGAGGATACAATAGTGAGCTATGTCGCCTATGGTGTTTCCTATAAGTTTCAATTTCAGAATCGCGATGGTTCAACTTTTGCATTTTCTATGTATATTTCAAATAAGTTTGTAAAAGAGTTCATGTGAAAATGGATCTGTGTAAAATATTGTTAGATAGTTTCCTTGAGAATGTAAAGATGAAATTCAAAGGAGGTTATGATTTCAAATTTGGGTCACTAGCTATGTGTTTGGTATTTTACTTCATGAGGTCATTAAATAGAAATGAAAATGTTGAATGGACGACTGACATTCCTATCGGTAAGCAAATTTTTAGGTATTTGGATATGTTGGAGAATAGGGAATATGCATGTAAGGCATATTTCTTGTCTATAGAGGAGTGTGTTGGTTCTGGATTGGTTGTTGTTGGTGATTTACCAAAAATTCATGGTGAAGAGGGCTTTGTTAGAGTAAAAAGGTATTTTCACATTAATTAAATCATTATTGATTTAATTGTTAAGTCACCTTTTTATCTCTAGTTTACTTAAGCTAAACTTTAGGCATGTTATAATTCATTATTTTATTAATTATTCATGCAACCTAGGTTTCTCCACCTTTTTGTGTTCGATCTCCTTTATAACGATTGATCTCTTTGTATTTTAAAATTCAATTCCATTATTATTGAATCGATTGAGGATGTTTCCTCTTCTACATATCTCTTATTTTTGGCCTCCATAGCTTTTGCTTCTCTCTTTCTGTGACAAGTGTTTGCATGCAGGTGAATCTTGGGAGTTGTAGGGTTGATAGTTTTTCATCAACTCCAATATGGTATCAGAGCTCTAGATCTTCATGCCCATGTTCTCTTCATGAGAGATTTGGCCTTGTTCTTTAGATCTATGTTTTTGAGAGGTTTTTGTCTCAAATTTTGATGGATTTGGGGGGACTTATTTTTCGGAGCACTTTGGGAAAAAACTGACATCACGACTATGTACACTAGGCCCAAAAACCCTTATTTTCATATAAGGCACATCCAATTTGGACATAGTTGAAATTTGGGCCGTTTTTTTGCATGGATGACTTTGGCATGCTTTTCGAGGAAAACAATTTGCCTCAATTTTCACACTGCCTCAGTTTCCAGGCCGGCTCAAAATTCACGCCACCATTTTTTAATTTGTGCATGGAAATTTTGGTTTCTTGGTTATCTTCTTGTTTTGGAGCAGTCTTTGGTTTTTTGCTTGTATCTTGAGGAAACATAGGTGTTTTTGGCCAAACAAGATATCGTCAAAAAGATGGTTCTGAGTCTGACCTGATTTTTCAGGTTTGGATTTTTGCTTTTCCATCTTGCACCTATTTTTTCTAGTCAAAGTCAGGGTTCCTTTTTTAAACTTTGGGAGCCATATCTTTCTCATCCAAAATACATTTTTCAACTTCTGTATGACATTGGAAAGATGATTCGGTGCTCTATCTTATTTCGTGGGTCTCACACCCAGATTATTGTCCATGTATTTTTTATTCAATTTTTTGTATTTTTGCAATCTAGTAGATATCTTAGATGTTTCAGGTCCTGGGATCATTTTTGTGCATGGGATGACTTATTTTTTGCTGTTATTCATGTTTCTAAAAATTTCTGTCATTCCTGGATATTGTAGACATCTATTTCTGTTTCATTTCTTTTTTTGCAAATGCACTGAGATAAAGTGCCATCTGATGCATGATTGGGATCTTGGACTATTTTATGCCTATTTATACACACTATATTATAAGTGCCATGGGGGGGTTTCTTTTACATTTTTAAAGTGAGTGTTCCTTCCACAACATTAGCCTCGTGATGCATGTCAAGATAGTGATCCTTCCATGACACCATCCTTTATATGTGTTTGTACTTTCTTCAACACTTTCTATGTTCCTGGTTCTTTATCATGTAGTTGTTCTTGGCAGTTTGGACCAGTGTACCTATCATGGCTCTCCCTAGTCAGCATTATGGGGGTATATCCTGTTGGTTTTTATGCTTCCTTGGTTTGATATAGTGATCTATGTATTCATTATTTTTTCCTACATACTAGGCGGATGCAGTGGCTGGGTACCTATGCATTTCAATGAGATGGATCATTTACCATATGGACACTCTTTCAATCCTATTTTGGAGTCATTCTTCCATCTTTGATTGATAAACTCTTTAGACTTTGTTTACAGTCTGTTAGTTCCTTTTCTTGCTGATATGAAAAATACTCTCAGAGAGCTTGCTCTATTTATCCTAGACATTGACCAGGAAAGATGCAGAATGATAGAAACAAGGTTTTAAAACCTCATACACTTTGAGCTCCATTAACTCGGGCAGCATTACCCTTCTAACTTAGAATAATGAAATCACTAAATTATTCCAATTGAATGTGAATGGAATTACAGTGGTTAATCACTGTAACTTTGATTGAATACAGACCAAACCACGAGTAAAGATTAATTTTCATAGTGATAGTCACTTAATTCAGTGGAAATAGACCAGTGCTTAGTCCCAGGGCATGGAGTCACTTATGAACAATTTTAACCAGCTTGATCATGAACATGAACTTAAAATAATTACAGCATCTGAAATAAACATAGATATACCTTATATATCTATCTTAACACACATAACAAGTTAATTCATCAAATTCATTGTATACCCTAAATCTTATTGAAATATTCCTAAGGAAACTTTAGTCTTTCCTTGAAAGAACCCTAAAATTATTTCATAATCTGCCTGATAGACATATAAATTGAACATTTCTCAAATATTCAATCTAAATAAAATTTAGAACACCAAAATGAAGACACAATACTCATTACATGCTTCAGAAACTATCAACTGGATTTCATTTTCATTCAGAATTAGAATTGCTTGCTACATTCAACAGTAATTCTAAAAAACCTATTGGATTGGTCTTGAACCAGAGTTTATACAATTATATATTGCATTCTCAAAAAATAAAATGGCTATCTCTTTTCCCAGTAGTCTTGGAATCCTTTTATAACTAAGGATGCAAGAAGCTACCGACTTACTGGGAAAGATTTACAAAATATTTTGTAACAACCTTGCAACAGACAAGAAAAAAAAACTTGTAACATAACACAGGTGGCAAATGTTGGCAAAGTATGAATAAGGTTTGTTGTTGCTATTGACAGTATTGTTGGTTAACAGTTTTTCCTCTCTTAAGATTTTTAATCTTTGACTCTCTATACCCCAAAGTGAGAGAACAAAAGGATGTCCACCAACAAATGGGTCAGTGTATGTCTTCTATCACTACCCTCTGAATTGACAGGTAGAGCTCCCTGATTGTGTATGATATTCAATGAATTTGTTTTTATACTGATCACCAGGTTTATTCCTTATGAGTTTTAACCAAATTTCTTGTAGACACAAACAATTCGGGCAAGGATAAGATGAAGATAATCTACAACCTTCAGTAGAATGTTGATCATAGATCATCACCTAATTTTAACATCTAAACTAAATCTATCCTACTCTTTTATGAAATGCAGGTTCTACTTGGTGAATAGAAGCAGACCTATATAATGACAGGCAAATGGAATCACCATTACCACAATCGCTTAGCAAGAAATAGAATTCAGGAAGAAATTATAGTCTCAGAACATAGGTGTACTTTCCATTCATAAATGCAACTAAAATAAAGAGTGAATAGAGGAAGAATTAAAAATGAAAGACCAACTGGAATTGATCACACCACAATTTCTGATATGAAATGGAATTCATTAAGAAAAAATAGTTTCACTTATAACTGTTCTTTTTATTCACCATGCAAATAGACTATGAAAATGGAACAACAAACAGGAATTCAGCTTTTGTAAATAGAATCACTCCTGCTTCATTAACAAGTTTTCTGACCCTTACACTGATTTCTTTCCCAGTATTTATAGAGTTTACAATGCATAATGTTCATAGGGACTCATGACCTTTCCACTTCCGGAATACAAAGAGACAGAATGCAAAGAAAAAGACTTTTCAAATCTGAGAACTCAAACAGTTACTATAGAATCTGAAACTCTTCATCTCCAACCAGCATTATCGAGCTGAATCCATTGGGCAACGGAGTCGAATAACTGCTTATATTTTTCACATGTTTGATGCTATTCGGTTTCAATTTCAACCTCAAATGGTAACGAGAATCCTCATCTTTATCTTGAACTCGGGCCTTTAATGCAATTGGTGGAAAATACCAAATCTGCTTCTCCATTGCGGAAAATTGGAAAAGTGCTTCTCCATTGCGGAGAATGGGAAAAGAGCTTCTCTTTGCGGAGATTTGGAAAAGTGCTTCTCCATTGCGGAGAATAGGAAAAATGCTTCTCCATTGTGGAGAATGGGAAAAGAGCTTCTCTTTGCGGGGATTTGGAAAAGTGCTTCTCCATTGCGGAGAATGGGAAAAGAGGTTCTCCTCGCGGAAAATGAGAAAATGAGTTCTCCACTTAAAGCACATGCTTTATTTGATCTCTTAAAATAATAATATTCCCTTTTAATACATCGGGCCCACCTTACTATAACTAAGCTTGCTGAAAATCACCAAAGAGGTGTGAAACCCGCAAAGTGCTAAGTTCTTCTTTGCGGAAAATACCCAAGAGGTGCGAAACCCGCACAGTGTAAAATTCTTCTTTGCGGAAAATTACCTTCTTAGGTAGAATTCTGCCACGGAGAAGATGATTTTTGAAATCCCGCCAAGCTCGTTCTCACTCATTTCTTAACCAAATTGCTCACCATTTGTTGCATTAGGATCGTTGAGACCTGTAGAATCGATCCATACCAGTCTTCGATCTCTGCCTGAGAAAGAACATCGATTAGAGCACAAATATTTTCCGGGTTTGGATCTACAACCTACCCAAAATAATGAGACCTTAGAACAACCCGCCCGGCTAAGAGAAGGAAAGGCAATGACAGGGAAACCCGACAAAGATAGCCTACCTAAGAAAGGCTTAGACCTAGACTCAGACTGACCAGATTGACTCCAAGAATGCCAAAAAGAGATGACTGAAAGTCAGACAATAGCTGGCTCCGACTGGGGGATCATGTATTGCAAAGTGCATGAAGAATTCAGCTTCTCTAGTGAGACAAATGCCTTATCCATTGGGTTGCGGAGTCTAGACCAAAGAAAACAATGAGAAAATGCGTACAGGGAGAGCTGAGGAGAGCAGGGCAACTTGAAACAAAGAAAGAGAAAACAACTACTGACTACGACACAAAAAGAACACCTACCTAACTAACTACTACGCAGGGGTTACCTGCTCTTCAATTATGCATCTGGTATAGCGTCAAATCCTACCCATTATAGGAATATGGTAGGGTCTCTCCGGAAGGATATGCCAGTCGGAAAGCATTATTCTGATTCACCTACACAATCTAGAATGGACCTTTCCACAAGGATTGAAACTTAGAATGCATTCCTTTAGGTTCACGTCTCTTATCCCACAGCAGCACCATGTCACCTTCCATGAATTTTCTTGGCCTTTCTTTCTTATCAAACAGCTTCTTGACTCGGTTCTGATGTTCAGTGATCCTGTCAACCATGTCTTCCCTTTCCTCCTGCAACTTTGTCAAATACAAAATTATTTTCTCTAAACCATCCTTAAAAACATCATCCTCAATGGCAGTTTTCAACTTACATGTAGCAAGTTCCAAAGGTAATGGCAAGTTGGCTTCAACTCCATATACCAACTCAA
>MU223584.1:2901044-2928673 GCA_018584345.1 Thuja plicata
TAGTTGTTTCTAGGTTTTTAGCTTCTCCCTAAGTTTATCTTAAGGGGGGGGGGGGTGTTAGAGTAAAAAGTTATTTTCACTTATTAATTAAATCATTACTAATTTAATTATTAAGACACCTTATTCACTTATTAATTAAATCATTATTGATTTAATTATTAAGTCACCTTTTTATCTCTAGTTTAATTGAGCTAAAATTTAGGCATGTTATAATTAATTCTTTTATAATTATTCATGCAACCTAGGTTTCTCCACCTTTTGCTGTTCGATCTCCTTTATAAGGATTTATCTCTTTGTATTTTAAAATTCCATTCCATTATTATTGAATCAATTAAGGATGTTTCCTCTTGCATAGATCTCTTGTTTCTGGCCTCCATAGCTTTTTCTTCTCTCTTTCTGTGACAGGTGTTTGCATGCAAGTGATTCTTGTGAGCTGTAGGGTTGATAATTTTTCATCAACTTCAATAGGCTCCTCCTCTGGTCATAAGATACTTTAAGTATTTTTTGGTGGTTCATCTCCTGAACCGAAGAAGAGAAAGGCATATGTAAAGGAAAATAAATAGTTACCATTTCGGAAGATGAAGAAGAAGAAGAAGCTGGAGAAAAGAGTTTAGCAGAAGAGATGGAAGTTATAGAAAAGGAAGAGAATATGGAGAAAAATATACTTTCTCTGACAAAATTTGACCATGTGGATTCTGATATGGTGATAAATTTGTTGGAGAATGATGAGTATGTAAAAGTTGGTAGTTTGCGGATTACTTGTTCATCGGTGGATAAGAAATTGGTGAAAAAATTATGGACTGATCACTTGATTAGTAAAAGGGTCATAGTATCCATCATATCTGGTATGCTATATCTAAATTAGTGATGATTATTGATATTAAGCTATTGCATTTTGGTGTAGATTTTGGTGTAGTGGAGAAATCTATAATGAAGAAATGTGACAATGCAATACAAAAAATTTCAAGAACTATTGGTGAAATGAAGGGATGTATGAAGGAGATTATTGATGTATAGAGGTACCATCTTTGGTGGCTTCCTGTTGTAGACAATTTGAGAGGTTAGAGTGAAGTGATTGAGAAAGAGTTGAATAAGCTTGGAAAGACATATGATATCTTCAAGGACCAAGATGGAAAACAAAGTATCATAGTCGGTGAACTTCAGTTAAAATGGGTGCTATTATAGACATAGAGAGAAGACCCGATATATTTTTTTGGTTAGTAAAGGACATGATTGAGGTTGAGTTAGAGCATGATACTAGAATAATTGCTAGTGTAGAGGATTTTGAGTGGCAGTTTCAGTCTTCAAACTGGAAGAAATATTTTGACGAAGTGGTGGAGTGTGATAGTCTATGTGCCAGATGAGGGTTGCCATGCTGAGTGAAAGAAGGAGCTTCCAATTATGAGGGAGAGGTACAATAAATTATTTTCTGCAAAATCTACTACATTTCTTTGAATTTATTTAATATATATATATATTTTTTCCTTTTCCATTATGGAAAAAGGGGAAGAGAAAGAGGAAAACAAAAAAAGATGCATCTACTCGGGGGGGTTTTGGTAAAAGTTTTTGGTTATGAAATCGGGAGTTCATTTTGTTTTGGTGTTTTTCCATCACTCCCAAAGGGGGGATTGTTAGACTTATTGAGTCTTTTTTGGCATTGGTTGTCATTAATGTCAAAACCTTCATACCAACATCCTGGCAATATCATTTGGTTGTTGGCATTTTTAGGTATGTACCTATTGGTTGTATTTTTTGCAACATAAGTCTTGGTTATGATAGTACAATTTTACTATAGAAAGCTATTGGTGTTCCATGGCAGGTGTAATTGGTTCTAATCATGTCTTACATGTTTCAATACACTTGTATACTTTCGGTGATCAATATTGCATGGTCTATTGGTTCCTATTGATTGCTATTATTTCTAACATCTGGACAATGGTGTTGTTCATCAAATTGGTTTTGGTATCATGTTCTATCTTGTTTTACCTATCGGTTGATTTAGATGTTTTGGTAATCAAGACATGGTCTTGGTTATGGCATTATGATAGCATTGTAAACATCTTAAGTGTGTTTAGAGCTGAATTTCTAGTTTTTGATTGTGTGTGTTTTTAAGCATCTTAAGTGTGACTTATATTTGGTCCCGGTGTAGCATGCTGTAATGTTTCCTTAAGTGTGTCCTATATTTAGGACCTACGGTAATACATTAAATGTAATTGTAATATATTTTTTAATTGGGGTCATCACACATGTTTGGTGTGGCCGAAATATGTATGGTCAGATATCTATATATATAGAGAAACCTTTTTGCATATGAGGCAATCAAAGAGATGTAATGGTGTGGTGTGAACTGTGTGAGCTACATAAGGAGATATAATGAAAATCTATGGCGATATTGTATGTAATTAGAAGTTTGTGAAGCATATTGTTGAAGATCAAGAAGTGGCTTGCATACTGAGTTGCAGTGGATCAGACAATAACATACAAAGAAAAGATCAACATTCAGATCTATTGGTGGTAATATTAACATTGCTTAATTTTCAAACTGTTTCATGTATGCTTAGATGCAATTCTATCAATTATTTTTTTGTTAGTAAAATTTTTATTGGCAGTTAGACATATTCATTTCTAAGGGTAGTTACCTCGACTAACAGTGAGCCAACCTGCAGTGAGCACGATCGACAGTGAGCCTTTGTAAAAATCACCTTAAGAAGTGTCACCTTAATTGGTGTTTCATTTCATGAGAATTAGCTTCTCTATGGTTTTTCCCAGTTTGGGTTTCTATGTAAATCCTAGTGTTCTATGTGTTGGTGCTCTTGTGATTTCTTGTTTACATCTATTATGAATGTTTGATGTGGTTAACCGATAGATCAAAAGTTTATATTGTTGTCGTTTATAAGTTTACCGATAAATTAATTTTTTTTAAAAGTGTGTTGGAATAACTGATTTACCCCCCTCTCATTTATTCGTCATGTTGAACTCATTTATTCGTCCTATTGAACACCTTCAATATTTTCATCCTCTGACATCCTCAAGTTTGCAAATTTACCTTTGTATATTTTCATATTAGATTGTCTAATTTTAGTGTCTCTTTCATAATTGTTTCTTAGCTTTTCTTATACATCCTTAGTAGTGCATTAGTGCATAACTTTCAAAAGTTTAGAATCTTCTAGTACACTCAAGATATTATTCTTTTCCTTTCCATTATTCTCATATGGCTTAATCTCAACTAGATTAGTTGGAGGACCGGTAGGAGGAGCATAACCATCTTTAACTAGGTTCCAAAACCTAATATCTAAATAGGTAGGGTGGAGTTCCATCCTCAACTATCAAAAAATCTATTTTTTTTTCATCAAACCTATACATCTTGTATGAGAGAGAATCATCTTGTGCCATCTTATATCTTCTTCAAGCTATTAGGCTTACTTCCAAGGAACCTTTCTCTGATACCAATTATTGACTTTATGAAAATACTAAGAGGGGGTGGGAGAGGGGGGGGCGGGGGGTGAATCAATATTTAAAACTTAATTTCCTTTTTAAACTAAACCTTAATTCATAGAACAATAGAAATAAATTCCAAATCAAAAATATAAACACAAATTCACAAGAGAATACTAGATTTAAATGGAAAATCTAACAAGGGAAAACAAGAACGATAAATCTCATAACTAAAATAAGATGACATTAAGTTTTACGGGATGCAACCCAAGGGAGTTGCAGCTCCTTGAAATATAGATTTATGGATACAACCAACATAAGTTCACTACTCCTAGACAATAAAAACCCTTACAAAAGGAGGCCACAACCTAATAATAATATGAAAAACTATTAAGCTTCCACTACAACACATCTACACCATCAAATGCCTTTGATTCACTGCCTCTAGCACACTTATGGATTTAAGCAAATGTAGATACCTTCAATTCACTTCTTCTAGTATGCATTAAGCGTGCATTCACACACTTCAAATTCCACTTTACACCACACACTCTTGCAATTGATTTTATCTTTCATTTATATCCTCTACAAGCACAAAAAATCTTCTTGAAGTTAGCCAATATTAAATGTCCAGACATGAAACACGCATAAACCAAAGAGGTTGGCCCCAAACGCTGCTGTGGTGGAAGGGAATTAAATGCACATTGAGGAAAGAGAGAGGTGGGATTAAAAAAACTAAAGCACACATCTCTACATGCGTGCAACCATTATAGAGTTGGGGAAAATCTCCCAAGTCGTCCTAGAACACACTTAGCCTCTCATCCAAGTGTTCCAATAAAAAAATGCCTAAAACACTAGGAAATATTATGAAGAGAACACAATAATATCATATGACATTTAACAACATTTTAGTACTATTATTTCACACTGCCACATTTAATTGAGCTAGTGCGACAAACAAATGTTGAAAATCCTAGCATCACTTGCAAACTAGTCATTATAGTGTTGAGATATAACATTTAGGTTCATACTTGTGGGATGACCAAGAACCTAAAACATAAAACTTGAGAAGAAGTAATAGACATACATTATGATCAATCCCCCCAATCTACAAGAAATGTAGGGAAGTATGGAACGATCTTTAGATTCATCCTAGTGGGAAATAATACTAACTTTACTCTGCAAGCCCTTGAAAACATTGTCTTATCTTGTGTGACAAGAAATGAGAAGTATGTATATTGCACATTATTTTCTATCTAACTTTCAAACCACAAGACCATAACTTTAAAAGTGGAGAAATGTAGTGCACATCCCTAAGCCAAAACAAACACTGCATAATTGAATTGTTCCATTGCAACAATCTATTAAGCAAAGCATATTTGACATCCAACCATGAACTTCTGAACATCACATTTGATCAACACATTTGACGTCCAACCATGAATATCAAATCAACATATTTGATCAACACATTTTGACATCCAAATATGAACATTAAAGCATACAAACATAGATTGATATCAATGAAAACACATCGCTACATATTTGCAACAATCTCCCATATCATGAATTGACATCAATGAAAAATAATTGCTCCATATCTACAACAAAGAGTAGGTCATTGACTTGTTCTATTGTTCTACCATATAGCAGGTTGTAGATATTTTCTTCAAACCCTTCATTAAGAGAAAACATCCCCACCTATGAGATCTATTGGTAGTGCAACATATAATTCCTTGAATGGGGGCTACTTAGTTGTACATGCTTCATCATCTCATGAGGTAATTATTTCCCATTGGGTTTTCTCCTTCTCTTCATTATAGAGGCTTTTGTTGTATATGGGTCATTGGGCACCTCATATGACCTTGTAGATGGGACTCGTAATTTTCATAATTTTCTTTTCCCTCTAATTTTCACTTAAGAAGGGTGTTAGTGTATAATGAGGTATATTGCCTACTTAGTTCTCCACTTAGTTCCTTTTCACACTTAGTTAAGTTTACGTAAGGATCTTAACACATCTCAAATTTTTAATGTTTTCATCCTTTAGGTGGTATATATTATATATACTCACCTATTTATATAATTATAATCACTTAGGCTCGTACATTTTACAATCTTATTTAATTAAATATAATCTAATATGTTATTTCTAATTTAATGTTTATGCTTTCCTTTTATGTATTTGCATTCTAGGGTGGTTTTATCCAAATATTGTAATCATAATAGTGCACTTCAATCTCATTTAATTTTTCTTAATTGTACCCATTTAATTTCATTATCGTGTCCAAATTAACTAGATTCCATGAAGAATCCTCTATGGATTAGTCATATAAATAGTTGGTGGTTTGAAGTTCTGATTACGTAAAAAAAAGTTTTACAAGGACCCAAAACCTTTAACAAAGAGTTTAAATGAATATTACAATAAAGATCAACAAAAACTGTGCCATAGCACCTAGGAAATACAACCACATCAACTAAGAGGCCTACATCCTAACAACAGGAAAAACACAAAAAGAGACAGAAAGGGACAACAAAAAGATAGGGCACATGACATGACAACTAAATGCTCTTCATCAAATCTTGCGCCTGGATCACCACGAGTTACATCTGCTCTGCAGGGTTCTTGATCTCTTCCAGCTCCTTAT
Organism: Thuja plicata; assembly: GCA_018584345.1. Classification (NCBI taxonomy): domain Eukaryota; kingdom Viridiplantae; phylum Streptophyta; class Pinopsida; order Cupressales; family Cupressaceae; genus Thuja; species Thuja plicata. The sequence goes on from MU223584.1 coordinate 2,907,125, forward strand.
CGTCCTTAGTTCCTGACTTTCTAGTACTAGCCCCAAGTACGTTTGCCCGGTCCCATGGTATCCTTCTTCTCTTTCCCATCTTTGTCACCCTTTTTCTGTTCCATCTTCTCCAGGATCTTCACATGCTCGGTATTGACCTGAAGGCTAACCAAGCTTTGCTCCCCTATCTTATGCATGGTGTCTTCTAGTTTGTCCACTCTATTATGCAAGATGTGGAACTTTCCTTTGAAATCCTGCTCTACTGCCCTATCCTCTTTCTCCTTCAATCTCTTTTCCATTTCACAGACTTTAGCCACCATTTTCACAAAGGCATCATTTCTGCCCACCACATCTTTCATCTCATCGAGGCAAACTGCAACCAGTTTATCCCAACACTGATTTTTGTGATGAGGTTAACCTCACCTCTCATGATATGCATTTTCTTTTTAATGTTAACAATTTCATCCAACATTTTACCCAGAGTGCAGGTAAAGTCCAACAAACAGTTCTTGTTTTTAGTAATATCATCCAGCCCACTAATTTCCTTACCAGTATCTACATTAGAAGGGTTATCAACACTTTGGTCTCAATATCTTTTTCCATACCGTTCACGATATCCTCCACACTCTGGTTGTCATCGTTTTGCAGGTTCTCCTCTGTATTCACCGTGGGAATTTGATCTTCAACCATATTGCCTGTGTTATCCTCCTTCTTTTCCTCTTCCCCTATATCGTTCCCCAAATTAATCTCAGTGCTCTGCTCCTTTTCCATGTCTTCATTCTCCTTTGAGGACAAAACAATTCTCCTTTTACTTGGGTTTTTTTCTTTTTGATTCCTCATATTTTTACTACCAGTGATCTCCCCACGCTTCCTTTATCAAGATAAATAGTCCTTGGTTCTATTGTCTAGTAGAATAGATAGCTTAGTTTAACTAATACAATCATATTTTAACCACTCTACACACATGCATATATGACACATCAAAGTACAAGTCTTGCTAGAAAATATGAGATTTAATTATAGGGTAATGAGTTACATTCCACTAGGAAAAGTATCTATATAAGGGTTTTCCTTTCTTTTTACATATATTATTTTCATTAATTTTCAAATTTAACGTCTTCTAGTTCCACTCATCATTTCATCATCTTCCTTTAGCATGAGGTGGAATAGGAACATTTTCCTACTTTGTTCATTATCTATCATGCTAACAACTCATTGCTATCTTTGTGCATTATTATGATTTTGGAACACGAATCTTAAGCTATCGATTATATTACCTTGACTTGATTCGATACATTTGGTCAATTAAATTGTATTGCAAGAGCTTTACCATTAGGAGTCATGGTGTCTTGGAAGCATATGTGCAAAAAATCTCCTTAACATGTAAACATGATTAAAATAATTTTATTTATTTAGTATATATGTTTATAATTATATATTCATACTAGATGACATAAATGCCCTTATTACAATTATGATTCCTCCATAGCATCCTCTTCAAGTTCCTCCTTGTCAAAGACATTCCCTTTGCTAGTTTGAATATAGTGGATTCCCACATATTCTTCACATACTACTTTGTCCATTCTTGGTGCATTTCATCTATAACCAAATGGAAAATCCCTAACTACTAACAATTTCACGACCTTTGCTTTTCTTGAGTGTCTAGTCACTTGAGTTTTCTAAACTTGTTCACCATCTTGCATCTTAGTCCAATTAAGGGCAAAGGTAAGGGTTTTTATGCTAGATAGCTACATGTCTCTTCTTCTAGTTGATTTGAGAGAGATAACTTATTTAGTTATTCTTAAATTTAAGTGGTATAAGATTGTAGACATATTTCCACAATCCATAGTTAGAGTGTACATTTATGGATTCAACTGTGTCAATTTTATTTGAATCAATATTTCAGATCATACTCAATGATCCATCATCAAGATTTAAGAAAATTGTATGAAGAGACATTTCTAGATTCAACTGTGTCAATTTTATTGGTACACGATTTTCAACACCCTTTTTGTTTCTATAGTTCTCACCTATTTTATACCACAATATAAATAAAAATGTTTTTGATTAAGGAACAAGTAGGTTTTGAAGGGACCCAAAACCCTTTTTACAAAACACTGCTTGGAAAGATAAACATTTTAAAGCCAACAACCAAAAGTCGGCAAAAAGACAACAAAAAACTAGAAATCAGACAATAGACAAAAGAAAATCTAATTAGTATTTTGAGAGCCTCTACTCTATTGCCTCCAACAAAGTCATGTTGAGAGCAATCTTTTTCAGATCCCGAATGTAAATTTATTGAAGTTTATAAATTAAATAAAAATGTCAGTTTGTCAAACTTTCGAAGATTACACATCATTATCACATTAGAGTTGAACCTAATGCTAAATTGACAAAATACTTGCACAATTTATTCATTTTTTACAATTGTGTTTATACTAAATGTATCTTTATTGTTGTCTAAATAGATTTTACATTTTTAACTATCGATTTCCATATGATAAATGGTATTGCATCATTACTTATAATATTCATATCAAATTGTTTTAAGATTTAAGCATTGATATACTGCTTAATTTAAGATCTTGTTATAAAAAATTCTTTAAAGTATAAAATACACATAAAAATTCTTCAACTTTATAAACTAAGAATAATTAACATATTAAGCAATTATTATTATTTATCATAAGATAAATGCCAACTAGATTCTAAACACACCGATCATATTCTACAAATATAATGTCAGTAAATAAGTATATATTAATAAAAAGATAAGTAATGGTACAATCTGATCATTATAGTGCATCAAATAAGCAAAACAACATTTAAAATAAATGTTTTCGTCAAGTTTCCGAAATTCTTTGTTTCTTTTTGAGCCTAAATATTTAAATATAATTAACGCTAGAAGGAGGGCTTGAACCTCCGACCTTGTGGTTAACAGCCACACGCTCTAACCAACTGAGCTATTCCAGCAGACGATATTTAATTATACAAATTATATAGATATCTATGATGGTTTTTGTAAAATTTCCACGCTCAACGCTCACATTTTTTTGAAAATTCCTTCCGATTTTAAAAAGCGCGCATTTCCCGGGTATTCTCGATGAAAAAACCCCTCCTCTCCATATTTACTTGTAATCCTCTCAACTCCAACCCTTTTTTTTCATCACAATTTTTTATGCTTTTTAAATTTTTTTTTAAAATATTTTAATTAAGATTTAAAGTCAATATTATATAGATGTCTACCTACAATGATGGTCTTATTCTTAAATCAAGCGTTCTTTAGCTCACTACAAATCTTAGTTTGTTTTGCATGGTTGTCCAGAAACATTTACACAAAAAGATGTTAATAAAATATGACTCAATAAAAATAACTACTAGATATTATTGTTTTATGTCATAAAAGTTATGCCTTTAATCTTTACATCGAGCAAGTTCATATACATTGTTAGTAAACTTCTTCTATCTAAGCAAATTCTATCTAGTTCTTAGAGCATATGAGATACATCATTGATTCTTTATATTAAAGTCTTCAATGAATTGTTACTATAAATTCCACACTCACATCATCATCCTTTAGTTTACATCAAACAAATTCAATATAAAATCTAATAGTGCAAGACACAAAATGTTCTTCACTAATTTCTCTATACTTTGATAATCTATATATTGACCTAGGTGAATATGAGACAACTTATCATTTGTTATAATATTAAAAATGTTCTAGTACAAGAATTCATATTTGCATTTAATTAGTCTAAAGGTCAAGAATCTTTGTACTAAAAAAACCAAGCGTGTCAAAGATTAGAAGTATGATACTATTTTATTTTTAAATCAATATTTAACGAACAAAGATCTTGAGTAAGTTAAATATGTTAATTAAGGTTTGTAGATAAGGCCATTCCCAAATTAGTAAAAGGTGAATCCAATATAACAAAAAATGAAGAAATCCTTAAATTTGAAATGATTAAAAATAAAAAGTCTCTATTATGAATCCACATAAAATAATAATAAAATGGAGATCTCATAACCCAATGATAGAAATACTCAATGACAAAAAAGGGCAGTTTCACACTGCATTTCTGCGTAGGTCTCTGCTAATGGTTCCCCCAATTCGGCCTACGCTTTTGAGGTTTCTAATGCTAGGTTTGGCGTGTTGCCTTCTACACCCTAGGATCTCACCAAGGTGGCATTGATTAAGGAGGGAAGTAAGGTTTATGTAGGTTCTCCCAAACTCACGACAGTTCTTCCTTAGGTTGCCCCCATGGCCATTGATCTGAGATCAAATAAACATAGGGTTTTACTTTTAGACATCACCAAGTTTGGCAAATTTTTTTAGATGGCTCCACCATTTCCTCCCTTGGTGTGGCCCCTAGAGCAACTACCCCCAATGAGCCCAAATTTGGGCTAAGCAAATCCTTCTTGGGAGGATCCCTGAAGATAAGTCTGTCTCCACATGTCCCCACAATAGAATCTGCCTGTTTGCATGGCTATGGGCCTTCTCCCTGTAGATCTACCGCATAAGGGACTGGGGGTTCTAGGATTTATAGGGACTGGGGGTTCTAGGATTTATAGGTGGCACATTGCAGGGGGCTCCTATTTACACAAAAACTCCAATCAAAAGGGCTTCCTCTTCTCCTATATTAGTATTTTTTGAGGATCTGGAAAGAGGTGTTATAGAAAGAGAATAGTTTTATATAGCTAATGGGTTGATTGGTCAATTCAATAGATTATAGCCAAAGTTAGCAGATCTACATCAGATCTATTTGACCAATCTGTCTTCCTTAATGGAACAATCATTGTAAGAATATTTTCTAGTTCTATGTTTGTAACTTCAACATGTCCATTAGCTTCTAAATGATATGGTGAAGACTTGCTATGTGTCAAATGGTATCTTTTCATGAAAAGCTTCTATCATAACAGACATAAATTGAGGTCCTTGATGAGAAACAACTTCTCTAGGTGCTCCAAATATCTAAAGAATATGTTTGTACAAAAAATCAACTACATTTTATTTTTGTGCTATTGGAAAAAGCTTTGACTTCAGCCCACTTTGTTACATAATATAATGGTTTTCTCTTGATGGTGGATGAATGGGACCTATGAAGTCAATTCCCCATTTCTCAAATGATTCCAGAGCTACCTGCAACTGTAATGGCATCTCCATTGTTGGTGTAGGTCTTCCAATGTGCTGACATTCATCACAATGTTTCACATAAAATGAAACATCTTTTGACATGGTTGGAAAAAATATGCTACTCTAAGGATTTTATGCATAGTACAGACTATTGAGTAATGATCTCCTTCAGGTTCATTATGACATGCATGAATATCTCCTTTTTCCCATCATCTCAGGTATTCATGCATGGCTTTACAAAGTCCAAATGGTAAAACTTTATATGCATAATTCCCCCAAGGACATGTAAACATTGTCTTATCTTGATCTTAAGGAGCCACTTGGATCTAGTTGTATCCACTAAGCCCATAATGAAAAGAGAAATACATGCTACTAGCCGAATTGTCAAGTACTTGATCTATTAATGGTAAAGGAAAATAATACTTTTTAGTAGCCTTGTTTAAATTTTATGTAATCAACACATACACACCACCTACCAATTTTCTTAGGTACTATAACAAGTGGGGAAACTAACTAACTATCAGGAATTGGATAAATAAATCCTACTTGTAGTGGTTTCTCTATTTCTTTCTTAACAAAACCTACCTTGAAGAGATGGATTAATTATCCTTTTTCCTTGTCCAACTTTCTTAACAACTTCAGTATAAATGTGAAGAGTATAGAGGGTTGAATGAATTCCTCTCATACCCTTATATTCCCACGAAAATGCTTCAATATGTTTCTCTAATACTTGTTTCATCTCCTCTTCTTGTTTGGGAAGCAAGGATGGATTAATAAAAATAGGCTTATCTTCCTTTACTCTAATCTGCCTGGTTTCATTTTGATCATTTGTTGGTTCCCCTATGAGTGTGTTTAAAAAGGGAAAGGATGCGGTACTACATGATGTAAAATCCTTTTGAAGTCTTCATCTTTACAAAATTTTCACTATTTTTTTCAGTCTCATGATGAGGCTCACTCTCTTGTGGAGTAACATTAAAACCTTCTTATTTCTCCACAAACTCTTAAAATTTAGCAAAGTGATCAGCTAGAGTAACCATGACTAAATCAACAACTCCATCCCCCTAAAAATCCATATCTTCAGCTACCCAATATTGAGTATCAGAGTATAATGTAGGCTTAGCTGAGGGATAAAATGAAAGTTCCTTTTGCTTAACTCCATTAGAAATTATCATACTCCCTGATCTACAATCTATCAATGTCATTGTATATGAATGGATACCCAAAATTCTTCTTCCTTCCTTTTAATACCAAAAATTCCATTGGATAATCCCAGGTGCCTATAGTAACTGTAACATCTTCCAAAACACCTTCACGCTTGGTAATAGATTGATCTGCCAACTGAAGTACTATAGTGGTAGGTTAAACACTCGAAATTCCCAATTTCTCAGCAGTATTAATAGTGATAAAATTTATACATGCCCCCAAGTCTATCAAAACATTAGGTATTTCCACTCCTCCTATACTTAAAGTAATTACGGGAGTCCCAGGATCACTATATTTTTGAGGAAGCAGTCTCCCTGATAAGACATCAGTGAGTTTAGTCCCTATTTGAACTGTTGGAGGCATTTTCTTCTTTCTCCCTAGTGTTTTTATACAAAGTGAATTAATCAATTGATTAATCTTTGGAATATCCTTGATAGCTTTAAGAAAGGGGATTTATATTTTGATTTTCTTTAATTATCTACGGAGCTGTGAATCTGCCATGTTTATATGATCGGTTTAAGAGGCATTAAGAGATACCTAGTCTCTTTTGAAGTTTTCACAAATGGTTCTTTATTAGGCACAAATTCATGTTCATATTGATTTTGGACTTTTCTTTCAATTTTCTACCTTTCCCCCCTCCTAGTCCACAACATCATTCTTAGATGGAACGTTATGATTCCTCAATTTAATATCATTGATTTGTATGACATTCAAACCAACAAGATTAGTTTCAGCATTAAATTTTTGTTGAGGTCTTGATTTTTCTTTGGATTTGCAATCAATTATGCTGATATCTGAGGTTGATTTACTTGTTCGTTTGTTGGATTAGGACCAGTAAGAAGAGGTGGAGGTTGACACCAAGGATTCTTTGCTCCCTGATTTTGCCAAGGTTGAAATTGTGAATGGTTTTGTTACCACTGAAGATAATTTGATTTCCATTGAGGTTGGTTACCCTGCCATTATGGTTGATTCCATTGAGGATTAACCCATTCAGATGGTCCCCGTGGAGCTCCCCAAGGCATATTAGGTGACTTCATTGGAAATTGAGGAGTCCACTGATTCACATTTGGCCAAGGATTTTGTTTCTACTTATTCCTAGGGGTATATTTCCCTTGATAATAATTGAACCCAAAAATTTGAGGTATCGTTCCTATATAGTTAAGGTCTTCCTCTATGATAGGTGGTTTCTTCAATTGATTCTTAATCTTTGGTAAGATATTACAATAACTTGTTGCATGAGGTTTCTCACAAATCTCACAGAGATGTACTTTATTTAATGGGCATTATCTTAAAGAATATTTTCCTCTACACTTTGAGCAATAAATAGCTAAAGGCTCATTGTTCTTCTTATCATGTTGTCTATTGAGATGGTGAAGTATATCAGCTTTTAGATTTGAAAATTCTTTCATTAATTGAGACACATTAGGATTAGAAACTTTTCTCCTAGAATTTTGAGTTCCCACTCTAGTTCCAAAATAATTTTGACATATCTCAAGAAATATCTTAGAGAAATCTTATTAATATCTCTTTTCCCATCAACCTCAAAGCTTCTCTAGACTCGTCATCAATTTACCTTAGAAAGATTGTGTTTCTTATTTTATTATCCAACCCATTGGCACACCTTTTATGGACAAGGAGAAACTTGTCAGAATAATCCTCTTGGATTTCATCTTCCATTTGTCTCATATGGAACAATTCTATCTTTCTATCTCTTACTCAACAACAATCTTGATATTTATCAAGAAATGTAGTTTCTATCACAGGTTGCGTTGAAATTGAATTAGCCCCCAATCCCATAAACTATCGTAAAGTTGAGTCCTTCAAAGTAGAGGGAAATGATTTTAACTTCTATTATCAAATGTGTAATCATAGGTTTGACACAAGACTTTAAAATCAAATAGAAATTGGTCAAGTTCTTCAAACATCTTTCCCCTAAAGGTAGGTAAAACAAAGGGATTTTTGTTTTCATAGGAGGTTCATCATCCCTTATATTGAGGTTACTATGATACTAAAATGTCCTATTTGGTGGGGGATCATTAACTACAACTCGATTGCCCATCTCTCTTTCCACAAAATTTTTGTCTTGTTCAAATTTCTCTTGTTCTTCAGATGTTTTAGAGCTTTGAGAATCCACATGATTAGTATAATGCCTTGGAATAAATCTACCAAATGGATCTCTATCTCATCTCATAAATGATTCAAAATAATTTCCTATACTAAGGCCTCAACTTGGTAACTAGATCTTTTATTCCTCGACAATGACTCCAGAAATGATGTGCGAGATCTTGATGTCACAACTCACATAATTTAATTCTTTCAATAATTGAACAGAGTGTGTCTTAGAGTTTTGTGTGATAAGGAATGCCACGATTTTGGGGGTTTTGCACTAAAAACAATGACTTTGGTATAGTTCATGCTCCGTTAGGAGCTTTCTGGAGTTCTCTTCCTACAACTAATTTCTAAGCTACTAATGCTTACCAAATCTATCTTAACTTTTATCTAACCATTGAATTTATTACCTATTGGATCTTAAACTAAGCATGGACTAACTTCAGGTTGGATTAGATAGAGATTCACCAACATTGGTTCATGGAATTTTTAACAAGTTGAAATTCAAAAAATAATCTATTAACAAATTGAAACTGATTCTATACAATAGAATTCAAATTTAATCCTCTGAACAAAATTAAAATCTAATCTAAATTTCTATAAATGAAATCTATTTTATGCTTGCAGAAATTTTAATTGGCATTCAATTAGCCCCCATAAGGATGTAAAATAGGGTTTGATTTACAAAATGAAAAGTACTTAATAAAAATGACTGCTAATTGAATAGAATTTTTGAATAGCTAACTATTGAAGGATATATAGGTGTATCCTTTTATTTTGAAATTCAAGCTACTATGTTACCCGTCTAGAAGGGTAACATATACAAACCAAACTACTGGAACTAGATGTTCCAATGACAAAACAACACTTCATTGCTAATAAAACTGGGATTTTCAAAATCAATCGGAAAAGTGAAGTGAAATCATAAATGAACTTCATGACTAGAGCGATCAAGAGATCCATGTGGTTGTGTCATCAACGAAACAATTTCACCTTGCAAAATACCTCTTCAAAGTTGAAACTAAATTCATGGGCACACGACAAGAAGATAAAAACTTAATTATAGAGAAACAGTAATTTGATTATCCATTTGTATTAAAATAGCATGTATTTAGTAGAAAATATTGTTTCTAATATTATTACTAATTAGATAGATATAATGACAAAATAAGCAAACATATAAGCACATAATCTACCACCAAACATAATAATTAACAAAGTATCAAGAGTTTTTATGCAAAAACTAAGTACATAAAATGTCATAGATTATACCCATTAGAGAGCAAGGAGGAAAACCATGACCTATACACTACTTAATAATTATAATTTAGCTCATTTTGACACATACATTTTGGGATCTATAACATATTTATTTGATATAGTTAAATATTCAAAGTAAAAAAATGATATGAAAGTACGCTAACTTTTAATTAACAAAAAAAATTCAATAATAATAATGAACTATTAATAATACTTATTATTCATTCTTTCTTTCTTAAAACATTTCATAATTTATAATGACTAAAACTAATTTACATATAGTATTTGAAAGATAAAAAATGGGTTTCATGCTCCTCCTCCTCCTAGAGCTATATCTCCCTCTCTAGGCCCTTTCAGTCATCAAACTAGATCCCCTATTGATGACCTCTTTATGGAAATTATTCTACTTCAACAATAAAACTAATTATGACCGAATTAGTTTAAAGTCCTAGACTAAGAAGATTATATGGATTCCCTTCCCAAATTACAACTAAGTTCTCTATCATGTCATGGAATGTTAGAGGTTTATCTATCCCCTCAAGCAAATTTCATATGAAGAAGGCACTCTAAATCCACAACCCATATGTCATTTTCTTGTAGGAAGTCAAAATTGGAGAAGTTCATCTCCAACTTTCTCTTCAATCCCTATGGAAGAAGGGCTAGTTTAAAACCACTCTTCATAGTGAGGGAAGTGAGGGTGCAATACTAGGAATTTATCCTTGGTTAACTACATTTATCAATTCTTTAGGCGTAGATCCCAACAATTACTATGTGTGGTGCTTATTGTTGTTCCAAGGAAGATCCATTGGTATTTGTTCCATCTATGCCCCAACGATTCCTCATCTTGAATAAAATTATGGAAACAAATGGTTAATAATCTCCCAATGAGTGAATGGTTATAGGGATTTGATTTAAAAATGGTAGAAAATCATTATGAAAAAGTTGGTTTAGCCCTCATAAACTCTCCCAAAATAAATTTTATGCCTAGATCCTTACCAAGAATACTATGGGATTTACCAACTCCATTATAGACAAAAAATACTCTCATATTAATCATTGGTTTACATGGTCTAATTCAGGAAATGGGGATTTAAGAAAACTTAGACATCTAGATATATTTGATATAGTTGATTCTCTTTCCATTGTCTCTTCTTCTCATAACATCCTTATTAAATTTGATGTTTCTACCTCTCTTTTAGATCACCTCCCAATTTATTTTAACATGCTAACTTTCTTGCACATCCAAGCACACTATCCTAACTTTCAAGCTCAACATGTATCTCACCTTAATCATCCTGACTGCCTCACATCTCTTATTTTCATTTGGAATGAGGCTTCTAAACCTAAACGAAATGCTATTTGGTTACAATGGTGGAACAATGTTATTTTTTGCTACACTTATTTTTTGAGTTCCTATGGAAAAAAATAGCTATACAAAGATCTAGAATGGATAAGACCTTAAGATACCAATTAGAAAAAAGTAGAGTTCTTCTAAACCTGACACCACCCAACATCTCTCTTTAATATGTCATTGCTACTATGGAATCAAAACTTATAATATTTGAATTTTATTGGGATAGGGGAGCTCAATTACGAGCCAAGCTTCATTGGATGAGAGAAGGAGACAAAGGAGCAAAATTCCTTTTTAGGTATCTCAAATACAAACACTCTTAAGAAAGAATAATATCTATTTATGATCAAGATGGAAGAATCATGAAAATATCGATGAAATTAGATCTATTTATTTTTAGTATTTTCAATAATTGCTAATTGATCCCACTAAAGGTGATCAACTTCAATATATTATTGAAAATGTGGTTGGAAAATTCATTCCTACTAAATTCAATTTTGAACATCAAACCTACCTAGATTAGATGCTCTCTCTTGCAGAGTTTAATATTGCCTTGAAGGATATGGTTGATAAAAAAAGGTCCTGGAATAAATATGTTACTCATAGAATTTTAAAAAGCAACACAACATTTCATTGGAGAGGACTTCTATTAGGTCTATAAAGGAGCATTATCAAAAGGATCACTAGGGTGCTTTATCAATGAAGGGTTGATTAAATTAATTTCTAAAGGAAAAAAAAGAACAACATTTCCAGGTGGAGATCAATTAGTATTCTTATACTTACAAGATCATAGCCAAAGATATTGCTAAAAGAATCAAATACACTATGCAAGAGATTACAAGACCCGAGAAAATTGGTTTTATAGGAGGAAGATTAATTCTAGACAACACAGTGTTAGCTTGGGAAACTATGGAATGGGCTCAGTAGATTGATTAAAATTTATTCCTCATTAAATTAGATCATGACAAATCTTATGATAGAATTAGATGATATTTTATACTTAAGATGCCTAAATGGTTAGGATTTGGTCCCAAACTCTTTTCTCTTATAAAAATCCTCTTTGTTAATGCCAATGCTTGCATTACAATCAACGGGTCAATCACTTGGGCCTTTTCTCTTCAAAGATCGATAAGACGTGATTTAATCATAGCTCCTTTCCTCTATGTTCTCACTTTTGATTCTCTTGGATGCCTTTTAAATCATGCAAGACAGTAGAAACTCATTCATGGTATTTCTCTATCGGGAGATGAAGTTTCTCTTAGATCTCAGTTTGTTGATGATAGCCTACTTTTCATTAAAAATTTGAAGAGCTCAATAAAACCCTTGAAGTCTTAGACTTATTTTGTTCACCCTCTGGCTCCCAACTCCCTCTCAATAAAACCAAAATTTTGATGAATTCTCCTTATTGGTCTCCTCCTTGAATACCCCACAATGTAAATATATTAGACATGGTGTAATTTCAATATACCTAGGCAAAATTGGGATAGGAGTATCTTTAGTTGAGATGTGGAAATGGTTTGTCCTCAAACTTAAAAGTAAGCTTAAACTTTGGCCTAACACACTTCTTTCTATGACTGGACATGTTCAGATTTTCAATAAAATCCTCATAGCTAGCCATGTTTACATTTCATCATGCGTGCTTCCCTAAAATGAAGTTATAATCAATTAATTCAATCGATTAGAGAGTTCCTTTGAGGAAAATAGACTAACAAAAAAAGGTCATTCCACTACTTCATGGCTTCATTGCATTCAACCCAAAAACAAAGGGGGTTTGGGAGAGATTGACCATCTTATTCGAGGAGTCTTCCTCATACCCAAAAGGATTATTAGAAGTCTTTATGGAGTAGAACCATGGAAGTCTCTTGTTAGACAAAAATTTCTAATGCGAAAGCCAAAAATGCTTGGAAAGAAGTTGGCTTGAAAAATAAAATCCTCTTGGCAAAATATTTTAAACCTAAAGCTTCTAATCAATTTTGAAGCATATGGAAAACTTGGCAAAAAGTGTTTCCTCTTCTTGAGTGGAAAGGTCAAGAACTTAGTCATGGGATGAGCTTTTCATCTTCATCTATTTGGTGGAATAGATTGATTTGCATACATGATCATCTGATTTCCATAACAAGAGCTTATTAAAAAAAAATTATGAAATTTAGGGACAATGGAAATTCACATTATTAACTTGAAAAAGGTGATTTGCAACTCAAACATGATTTCAAATTGTCCACTCCTCTATCAATGAAATTCATAAGATCCATAAAGTGGTTCCACTTTCTCTTCAATCAAAACTTTCTACTATCATCTCAAGCAATTTTTTTAAGGATTGTAGATGACTTTCAAGTTACAATATTGATAAATTTTCTCGCAAAATATGTCATAAACTTCTTTCTTCAATCCACTTACAACCAAGGTTAAATTTAAATGAAAAGTGAATTGCCCCGAATCTAAGTAGCTCAACTTGAGTCCGCTATTTGAAAATCCAAAACCAAACCTAAAGCACAATTGCTAGCTTGAAAGATCATCCACTATAAAATTTTCTCGCAAGCTAATATGTCATAAACTTCTTTCTTTAATCCAATTACAACTAAGGTTAAATTTAAATGAAAAGTGAATTGCTCCAAATCTATGTAGCTCAACTTGAGTCCACTATTTGAAAATCCAAAACCAAACCTAAAGCCCAATTGCTAGCTTGGAAGATCATCCACTATAAAATTATTGTAGGGAGCACCTCACTTTTCTCCCTTCTCACTCTAAATATTAGTCTTGTCACAAACTAAAAACTATCAAACATGCTTTTTAGACATGTGTGTTACTCTATTGTGTTTGTATTAGTAATTTGCAAACAAGTACAATAGACTAACACACATGTTGTTAACATATTGTCTATCTATTACATAAAGCTAAGATAGAAATCATCATTCATCATTATTAGGGCTGCCTTGTTCAAAATATAATATTATGATCTTTTAGACAATATATTTTATTATATATTTGACTTTTGTTCCAGCTATCTATTACAAGAAAGCTAAGATAGAAATCAGCATTATTAGGACTACATGATTCAAAATATGATATTAAATTCTTTTAGACAATATATTTTATTTTATATTTGGTTGTTTCAATGTAAAACATTTTTTACTAATGCTTTTCCTCTTAGAGAGGTGATTATAACATCTAGTACTTAATTCTAGGTACTTGATACTCTTGAAGAAGAAAAGAAAAATGATATCCATTTTTTTTTTTTTTTTTTTTTTGTAAGTTACACAATATCTTTTTTTAACACACAATATGCAATTGTATTGCTTCACTATGATATACTCCTCTTTGCAATGCCACATATTCAATACAATCCTCTTGTGTACTTTGTTGGTCTTACCATGAAACAATAATCTATTGTTATATTTTTTTATCATTAATATATATTTTTTCCAATAATTTTTTTTTCCCATCTCATAATAATCAGAATGAACCCAAAAGGTGAGGCAAAGGATATGGATAGACCATTTTCACCAATTTTATTCCCTACAATTTATTAACAAAAATATAGATCACATCACAATAATGGAAAGATGCTGACAAGACAGTGGAAGAAGCGATTATCCACAAAAATATGTAGTTTCCAACTGGCAACTAAAAGTGATATAATAATAACAGGCATTGAGTTGCAGCAGAATTATTGCAGGCGGCAGTGGTATCTGCCACTTATGGGGTACATAACAAGCGTCTAACAACAACTGAATTACTACATTTATTGCTTCCCATATTCTATGGCGATCTGCACAAGTAGTTGATGCAGTTTTTCTGGCATACAAAAAAAGGGACTGTGATCTGATTCCAACACATGTATGACTTCAGGGGGTGATCTGGCAATGATTTCTTCTTGCCTGGCAGGAGGTAACAATTTATCAAGGCTCGTTTTAATATAGACTCTTGGAACAATCCCATAGCGTTCCTCCGTAGTTTTCAGATCCATGTTATAGATTCCCATGGCAGGGAATGGGCGGCTTAACAGAGAACTCAAAGTGACATCCTGTAAAAAATTGTGCATATTCTTCTGTTTTAGTCAATTGATTCATTCCTCAACAGAAAGGATCACTATAATAATGGGAGCAATTATCTTACCAAAGACTCTGTTTCACTGTAAATGTAATGCTTCATTAAGTTCTTGGGCATTGTAAAAGATGTTGGAAGAGTGGAGCCATTGGGTTTGTTGAATTCTAATTGCTCAATGACCTCTTTTTCTGGTAGCATCTGCAAAAACATGATTATATGTTATACATACATGAAACTAAACTTGTTTAATACACATGATATAATGTGCAGAGGATTACATACATATTCTTTTTCTTTCTCCAGGGATTCTCCTCCATGGATCATGAGAGCACAGACATAGACTGCAACTGCAATGAGATGGGGAAAGGCTTCTGAAGCATATGATAAGCTCACTCCTCCCATGCTATGCCCCACCAACACTATCCTATCTCCCTCTTCAATACTCTGCAAAATTTGCAAACCCAATTAGGTATCTGTAAGAAAATTAACTTTGCTGCCTTGCAAAATCTCTGCAGAGCCAATTGAGCTATTGCAAAATTGGTGAAAATTGCAATTTGCGGCTTCATAAATTCTCCATGCCAAATTTAACTATTTCACTGACTGTGCCAAAAGGACAAGAAAAAATTCCATTCACACTGTTATTCTGCAAAATCTGCAGTCCCCAATAGAGGAAAAACTTGCAAAAAAAAAAAAAAAAAACTTAAAATCAGTCACTTGCTGATATAGGCAACAATTGGTAAGAAATTGCTGACAACATTGCTGATATGGAAGAAACTGCTGATATGGGGAACAATCAGTAAATGGCTGACAAAATTAACTTTGCTGCTCTGCAAAATCACTGCAGAGCCAACTGAGCTATTGTGAAAATGGTGAAAATTGCAATTTGCTGCTTCAAAAATCTATGAATATGCAAAACCCAATTAGGCAAATGTAAGAAAATTGACTTTGCTGCTTTGCAGAATCTCAGCAGAGCCAACTGAAGTATAGCAAAAATGGTGAAAATTGGAATTTGCTGCTACACAAAATCTCCATGCCCAATTTAATCATTTCACAGATTGTGACAAAGTGACAAGAAAAACTTTCATAACATTGTAAATTTGCAAAATCCCAAGCACCCAATTACAAACTTTGCAAAAACTTACAATCAGTAGTCAGTTGCTGATATGGGGAACAAACAATTGGTAAGATATTGGGTGTTTTCATAATACAGCAAAACCTGCAAACCCAATTGGGTCATTGTAAAGAATGGTTAGAACATTGCATGAAATTGTTATACCTTTTCTTGATCAGCTAGAAAGTCCATGAGAGGCTGATTGTATTCCTCAAAAGATTTGACAGAATCAGCTGTAGCAGGGTGTCTCCCTGCACTTGTGAGATCTATGGCTGTCACCATGTGACCATCCTTTTGTAGGAGGTTAACAATCTTGTACCAGCACCATGCTCCATGCAGAGCTCCATGCACCAGCACAAAGTGTACTTTCATTTGCTTCTCTCCCATTTCCCTTTCACAATCCATTTCCTTCACAATACTCAGCTATAGGTATTACAGACTAACTTTTCCATCAGGCACTTTATGCTTGTGGGTGTTTGTTTCAGTTTCTACCTATCTTTCTGCTCAAACAGTGACTTCAATAATTAGATGACAGAGATATTCCGATCAAGTACAAATCTGTTGACTTCAGATCACTTTAATGAACTGTTTGCTTATTAAACCAGTTTCCAATCTCCCATTTCTTCCTCGCCCTTTTCTGCCACAGTTAGGATTCTCCATTTTGCCTGTCTTCTCTGTTTTCCTTTCTTCTTTTGGTCAAAAGATTTGGCCTTCAGTTTTTCGCTAAAAATAGTTAAGACTTACAAATTAGGATTCTCCATGCTACCCTACACTATGCACTAAAATAGAAACACATTTATATGCAATGGCTGTCATGATTTTAAGAGTGACATCTCAGAAGAATTAGTGCAAGCTGTCAAACAGAGAAAAAGGCTTCAGAGTTATACAAGGAACATTGTCTTTTGAAGATTTCAAGTATATGATAATCCTTATCCTACTATATATATTATTATTCTGCTAAAAAATCTGCTTGTTATGATGTTCCCTTGGTCTTACTACACTGTCCACATATTCCATGTCCCTCTTATTCTCAACAATGTTTAAGCTTGTTTTTGGTCCATGCATATTATAATGTAGAATATTTTCTATTTTTAGAATTGTAAATGGAGACTTTGACTAGAGAATAGTTTTAAAGGTGCAATATAATAATAATAATAATAATAATAATAGTATAGGGGGCTTTCATTCTCAATTAGCATTTTGTACGAGTGTCTATTTATTGAAGTGGTTGGAAAATGATGAAATGGTCTATTAAAGTTCTCTTTAATAGAAGAGATTAGTACACGAATTTGAATATTTTTAAAATATTATAGCATAATAAAATAAAAAATTAGTTAAAATTTTTAAAGTGTGAGTGATTTAGAAAATTAGTAAAGTGTGAGTGATTTAGAAAATTAGTTTAAAATTTTAAAGTGTGAGTGATTTAGATTTTTATGTAATTTTTATAATCTTTTAAATTATTTATATTTTTAAGTCGATAGGCTTTGTGTGCGAGCTTTGCTCCGGGAAATGTCTTTTATTGCTGGATTTTTGTCACCCTTCTCCGTGAAATTTTGTGGAAATGTCTTTTGTCGCCATGGAATTTTGTTAATCGAAAATGAAAACCACAATCCTTGTTAATTTGGCAAGTTTCCTTGGTTTCATTCCACCTCTTTTATACATCACTTGACTTTGGTTACATTCTATTTTAAATCTAATTTGACTTTTTTTTTTTTTTTTTTTCCCTTTTTGGCCTAGCGGTGGAGGCCCTGTACTCTTGAAAGAGATGTCACAAGTTCAAATCCCACAAGGGGTAGGGTATGTATGCCTCATTTGTAGCATAGTTAGGTACCTCCTGCAAGGAGTGCAAGGTAGTCCCATATCACTATCACCACATGCAGACCAAAACATAAATGGCTAGTGTCATGAATTATAAAAGAAGCTTTCCTTCTTCTTTTTTTCCCTCCTTGATGTACTTATCTTCTTCCACGATAAATACTATCCTTTTTTAATACCTTAGAAAAAAATCTTTAATAGAAGAAAATACAAATTTACATCAATTTAATCAAATGATAAAGAGATATTTTTTAAACATCCAGAATAGAACATAGCTTCATATATAATGGAGGTAGTTCCAATCTCAATGAGGGTTTTCTCACTTGTTCAAAAATATCCAACATATAATCTAAATGGTTTCAAATTCTTCGCTTTACCTTGTAGTTTTGTATGCTTAAGTATTATGTCGCGAAGAGCATGCCTTTACAATTTTCTCATTTTGCTTTTAGATGGATTTAGTGTTCATAACCCTTGCTATATTTTTAGGTTCATTTAGCTAATGCCTTTGTCTTTTCCACCCTCATTGCTAAATTTTTGTCTTACATTTTAATTAAATGTTATTAAATAGAAGTGGGGATATTTCAAATTATACAATCATTTTTATTAGTAATTAAAAATAACTACTTAACCTTAGTTAAAATTTATTTTTCTATTATCTAATTTGAGTCAGTTCTTCTTGATTAATAATATTTTAGTCCCCATTAGCTTACACACTCAATATATGAGGAAAAGGTTTCCTCACATGTTTCAAACGCCACTTGAATTTGCTTACATTGTACTTCCAATATAATTTGTCATCTTTTTCCTTTTGCTCCATGGTGTACTTACCTTCTTCCATAATAAAACTACTTATTTTCTTAAGATCACACCTCATTGATTCCCCAAAGGCCTATATGCTTAATAGACAAGGAAATAGTTCCCCCACCTCCTTCAAACATCATTTGAATTTAGTTACATTTGTATTTTTAATCTAGTTTCACAACTTTCTTTTTTTCATTTTCCTCCTTGACTTATGATGCAGTCAAGCTCGGAGGGTCCAGGAATGGACTGTCCAAACTTGTAACAATTAACAACAATAGCGGAAACAACCAATAACACATAAATATAATCAACATATGAGATCTATTTCCATAAAATAACAATTACATTCAACATGTTGGGTTGTAAGGCCTTCCCTGTTACGGCCAATTACAAAGATATAACTCTAAGATCTATCACAGATCTTTTGCAAGCATCAGACCATTTACCTTCTGCCCAAACATACAAATCCTAACCCAACTTCTCAGATCCAACACTTAGATCCTATCTCAATTCTGATCTCTGATCCAAAATCTCATCTCCCTAAGCTAAGAACATAACACAACTTAAATACAAGAGGAAACTAACATGTCGGCCACAAAATCTAACATAGGAGACGCCAACGACCCAGATTTAGGTCCACAAATCCCCAATTAGATATCCAAATTAAATGTCGTGACCCAAATTAAATATACAAGGTCGGCCTCGATATTTTAAAAACCACAACCCAGTCGGTGAGAAGACCACTGAGCAACAAAGACCAGTCGGAAACGCAGAACCGAGCCAACCGAACCTACTCAGAGAAACAACCGAGTAGTAAGCACAAAGCACCGAGTCACCAATAGTAACCGAGTACCGAGAAACACCCTCGAGCAAAATACCACCAAGCTTAGTCACCGAGTCGACCAACCACTAATCAACAAGAAACTGAGCAAATGAGTACTAAACCGAGCAAATGAGTACTAAACTGAGGACTCCTCTAAGCTACCAAAATCCAAAAGAAAACATATTTTTGTTTGATATAGGATTGCGAAGAATCCTAGGATACTCTTGCATCAGACACCTCACGTAAATAAGATGTTCCTGATGACATGTAACTAATTGAATGTTTGATAATGTTAAGTTGAAGATGATGCAAAACATTAAACCAGTTAGTGGTTTGTATTGTCACTGATGTCAACTTGATATCATCTGTACGGTCATGTACATAATGCCAAAGACTTCAGAGAATCAATGAAACAGAGGTTATGCTTTCAGCAATGCATAAAAGTCAAGTACTCACTAAGTGACAGACAACACCGACGAAGTGCACACCATTGGTAAAGGCACAAAAAAAGTCACAGTGATGCCCGATGAGCAGAAGATAGTGTTGCCTGACAAAGCAGAATCACAGGATGCCCGACGAGCTGAAAATAGTGTTGCCCGAAGAGCAAGATCCAATGATGCCCGACGGACAGAGATCTCGAAGCTAACTGAAGTTACACTGATAGAACTGGCAGTTATCACTGGCGACAAACTATAGAATTGACCGACATAACAGAGAGATCAGAAAATGACAAAATATCTAGTTGGCAGAGCTTAAGGATAGAATTAACTGATTATTTTATTTGTTTTATTCAATCACAGTTAAGCAATTGATTTATTAGTTGGCAAGAAGATAACTACGAGATAAATTAGGAGTTAAAGTCGTAAATCAAATTGGCTGGATTATTTTTCACGCCAAGAATCAAGAATCAAGAATAAAAAATAAAGGAATATCATGTCTATATAAGAGACACACATAATTTATTTTTGAAAGCAATCAGATACACGAGGGAGTGAATTGAAAGAATATGCTAAAGAGAAACTGGTGAAGGATAAACTTCATACAGTCCTGATCAATCAAGCTAAGGGAGAGCTAAAGAATTCTGCAGACACCGACGAACAGTGAAGCACAACATCATAGAGAAGAAAGTGTAAAGTACAAAGGAATTGAATTGATACATTGATCAGAGAGGTATTGTACGTAAATAGATCTGAATATTTGCAATTCAAAGTTGTATTAGAAACAGGTCATTGTGTTTCAGTTTAACCATTGAAGCATTAAGTCTCTTAACAGAGCAGGACTTAACCGTCTTCTATATTTGAGGTATATCCAAATAGATTACCAAAAAGGTTGATTCATGATAGTAGCATCGGTCTTACCTAAAGCCTATTGACAGTCTAAGAAGGAAGCTGATTCAAGGATGGTAGTAAGATTAGCATAAAGCCTATTGATAGTCTAAAGGCTGATTCAAGGATGGTAGCATAGATGCCAGATACTAAGTAACAATCTATGTATAAAAATCCTCTAACAAGGTCGCACTTAACCGTGTGTTTGTAACCTTTAATAGGGTTGGCTCCTAATAGGGCTCACTTCAGAAGAGTGAAAATTTGGGGTACCGGTCCCAGTGGGTTTTTCCCTTAACAGGGTTTCCACGTTAGAATTCATGTGTTATATGTGTATGGTTTATTACTTTATTATTTTACATTTCACATATGTATTTATGGATTGATTGGTTTACTCTGCATATTTACTGAGCTTCAGTAAATAAGTTTTACTACTTATCGGTAATCAAGGAGAATAAGGACATACAAGGTAAACCGACAGACAGTTAATTATTTCAAGTATTTCAAAGGCATACATCTTGTAGGGACTTAATAATCTGAGGTGTATTGATTGGTGGATTAAAGTTTAAAGGATAAATTTTTGAGGCCACT
>MU223584.1:2936140-2949624 GCA_018584345.1 Thuja plicata
CAATCTGAATCCACAAACCCACAAATACAAACTGAATGCGGAGATCCAAAAGAGTTACCATGGTAACATATGGAGTAATCTGATGTACCCCTCAAATATCTGAATACTCGCTTAACTGCATCCCAATGTACCTATCTAGGGTTAGCCATAAAATGACTCAGGACTCCCACTGCTTGGGCAATGTCTGGTCTAGTACATACCATAACATACATAAGACTGCCAACTGCACTAGCATAAGGTACTCTACTCATGTCCTCCACCTCACTAGGAGATTTTGGACAATCATCTACATATAAATTTGTTCCTACTGAAACAGGAACACATAGTGGTCTACAATCTGCCATGCTGAACTTGTCCAACACAGAATTCACATACTTACTCTGACTCAACCAAAGTTTTTTGTTAGACCCGTCTCTACTGATTTCCATACCCAAAAGATCTTTCATCTCAAACTGTGCTGACAACTGAGATTTAAAATCAGAAATCATACCCTTACCCTTCCCAAACAACAACATATCATCAACATATAATGCAACAATAAGAAGGCGATCATTTTCAACTTTGAAATAAACACAATGATCTGATTTTGATCTTACAAATCCAATTGACAACACAAAGGCATCAAACTTAAGGTACCACATCCTAGGAGATTGCTTCAAACCATATAGAGATTTCTTTAATCTGCAAACTAAGGATTCTTTACCTTTAACAATGTAGTGCTCAGGTTGTGACATATAAATCTCTTCCTCCAAATCACCATGAAGGAAAGCTGTCTTCACATCCATCAAATTTATCTCTAAATCATATGATGCAGCAAGAGATAATAGAAATCTAATGGATGGCAACTTTACAACAGGAGAGAATATTTCACCATAATCTATTCCCTCTACCTGTGAATACCCCTTTGCAACCAATCTAGCTTTATTCCTTTCAACACTACCATCTGCACATAATTTCTTCTTGAACACCCATTTATAGCCAACAGATTTTCTCTCTTTAGGAAAAGGTACAAGGTCCCAAGTTTTGTTTTTTTCCAATGAAGCCATCTCATCATCCATAGCCTCAAAGACAAATCCAGTAGCACCAGATCATACCAACAATACACTCTTTTTCTATATCATAGTCTGCAACCCTAAAAAATGCTTATATCATGCACTTTCCTTTTTAGGGAAACTTCCAAAGATAGCCGTATTAGGGTTTTACCATTCTCCAAGAAAATAGGAACGCAAATTTTTTTTTTGAGGTAATGCCCCGAACCCCACGATTGTGGAAGAGTGTACAGTACTCACCTTTATCAGTTGCCACATGTCATTGCATGTCTTCACTCGTCATTGAATCTTCTAGAAATAGCTCTTACGCGTCATAGGAATCCATCATAACCATTTTAGCCATGATCTCCTTACACACAATTCAAGATGCCGACACATCAAGTGGAGTGACACATCAACATGCCAACTATACATGTACACTCACACTTAATTACATTATTTGAAAGAAAAACATTTTACAAAACAAATAATAAGAATAGGAATTATCCAAGGTTGAGACACCTTATTCCTAACATTTATGGTAGAAATAGAACAAGCTGAGCCATCCACATCTGAGTAGGGGCCATTAAAGAAACAAAAGTTGATGAATGTACCACAAAAGGCAAGGCAAAAGGCACTACAAATCCTGCCAGGTAATTGCAATTACTTTGCTGAATTAAGAAAATTTTTTTTGACATCATAGGCAGAAGAGGGAGAAAAGGCCCTAGATGAGTTAGAATTGGCTATAGTTTGATTGAATGATAAGGTCATCCAAGATAAAGAGTTTATAGATGATGACGAATTCATCAAATCTGACGAGTTTAAAAGTTTTCTCTTTAGATTTAAGCAGAATGAATTAACATTGTCTTTGAAACCAGGGGAATCACAGGAAAAGACTGTTGAAATGATTTAAAAATTATAGGCCTATGATCCCAACAGTAAAACATTAACTGTGGAGGAGGCAAGAGATCTTGTGAAGAGAAGTGGCATGTTGTTGATCCCTGGATGGGACTTGGAGTCCTCATTCTTAATTGACCAAATGAAGAGGCAAGATAAAGTTGTAGCTTATGAAGCTTTTGGCCCTAATGGACTATAGAGGGGTTCTAGATTCAATATGGATAGTAAGACACTAGCAGTATGGTGTGTGGCCCCAAAATCTAATAAGCATAGATTGGTTGACATCCAAGATACAACACGGGGTAGCCAATTAATATGGAGGTTGCAGGACTCTACGGGATCAGAGATAGAAAATATCCTACATCATGCATCCTCCATGAATAAGGTAGTGGTTGAGGACTTAGAGAATAGGCTAGCAAGGACATTTAGAGATTATGTGTCAACTAGGAAAAAGTTTGAAGAGGAACTGAAGAAGAATTTTGTCCTAGATAAGACTGTGAAGGAGCTAAAAGATGAAATAAATAGTCTAAAAACTAGTCTAGGGCATTTACAGAGGTCTGTGATGCTGGGGTCCAAACTAAGTATGAGGGGGGCTTAGCTCCAGAACTTGCAATAGAAAACATAATAATGGACGTTGATAAGCCTGCTGATACTGGAATTGCTGAAAAGGAGACATTAAAGAAGGTGCTATTGCACAAAGTAAATGTTTTAAAATGGAAGTCTCAAATCATTCATAGCACATTCATTTCTTTGCAGGGGGTGGAATATCAATGTTCTAATGCCTTGTCTATACTAACCCCATTATTTAATACTTGGGGCCCATACTTGCAATTCTTTGAGAGGTTAATTTTACTAATGGGAAAAAAATGGAGTTACCTGACAAAATAATTGATGTTAAGGAAATGGTGTTATTAGTAAAGGATTTGTATGTATTTTTCACTGGAAAGTTAAAAACCATTCAGGCAAAGCTAACATTTTTTTCTGAAGAGTCTGAAGGATATATCCCCGCTATTGTTGACACAGAGGGACAGTTGAAGGTCTGGCAGAAGTGGGTTGATTCTTTCAACCAAATTTTGGATGCTAGCAAGGTGACTTCTTATTTTGTTGGTGATGTTGACATTTCAACTTTTTTTTGAAGTTGTGGATGAATTGTACAAGCAGGAGATTGACATGAATAAGTTTGTTGCTGAATCTCGAGCCATAATAGATGCCAAGTGGAACAAATTCCTTGAAGACTTGGATACAGTTAGAGCGATAACTTGGCCATCAAGGAGGGAAATTGTAGTGTGGGAAAACATTGGAGAGATTCAAGCCTTGTCACATCGACATGGATGATGGAAGTAGTTGAGATAGTTTTGGTATTAGATGAAGAGCCAATAGAGGGAGGTCAGTTAATTCAAACAGGGTATCTTATCTTTGCGGTTCACCTGCTGTGGATACACCTTTGGTACAAACCAAGACTAATTCTGAAGAATCTGGGCTGCTAGCTGTCGCTCTTATAACTATTTCCAAGCTTGTTTACCAATTTTAGTTTTTATTTTTTGATAGAAGTCTCTGGTAATATGATCATTAATCATTGACATTGATGTATAAATTTCAAGGAAGTTAATACAATTATACAAGGATATTTTATAATTTTATGATAGAAGTCTCTGGTACTATGATCATTAATCATTGAATTTGATGTATAAATTTCAAGGAAGTTAATACAAGGATATTTTGTAATTTTGTGATAGAAGTCTCTGGTACTATGATAATTGAATCTTGATAATTGATGTATAAATTTCAAGGAAGTTAATACAAGGATATTTTGTAATTTTCTGTGCCTGTTTAATTTTGTAAAGAGCTCAAGATTGTAGTTGAAATTTATTTAAAATTGAATGTAATAATGTATAATGTCATATTATTATATTAATATTTTCTTTTAGGAAATTAGGAAATATTAAATTAAGTAAATGCTTTTGCTTCAAGGAATTAAGGAATTATGTAAATGCTTAGTATTAGGAAATTAGGATTCAGGAATGACTAATGAGTATGACAAATAATAAATTGACAATTTCTAGGAAATTAGGAAGCTTTGACAACCGATAATGTTCCGAAGTAACGTTGGGCTGTTTCGTAACTTCTCAATGGTTAAGTGGTTAGGATGGTGATGGCTCGATGGGTTCTGAACTTCTGAGGGACTCCCGACTAACGACGTGCATAACTTCAAAATTAAAGTGATAATTAGTTAAAAGTGTTTAAGTGACAGTGTGTAACGGTGTTGAAAGTGACAGCTAGTTGCATGCTACGTGGAAAGCGCCGAGGAATAGAGTGTGACATGTGTCAATGGTCAGAATAATATTTTTCACTTTGTTAGGAACAGTTTTGAACCTATGATAGTAATGATCAAGTGGTTAAGGAGCTTCGTGAGGGTTTGGTTGACGTTAGTGTTGGCCGTTACAATGAGGAAAAATGACATTAATAATTATATGATTATAGTATATACTTTAAATTTCATGAACATTCTATATTACAAAAAACATGAATTCAAATTACAAATTACAATAATCAAAATTCAAATTACAAAAGTCCAAATTCAAATTACAAAAATAATGAACAATACTTATTACTTGTAATATGAGTCAAATTGTCAATATTCAAGTCCAACAAGTACAATAATAACTAAAAGGTAATAAGTATATAGTGTATAAATACCTATTAAGCAAAATTTGAATGCTAATTCTAAATCACTCCACTCACTCAGTGAGCAGTCCGTAGCTTCTATATCCCACATGGAATCCAGCTCCTGAAATTGACTAGTAACAAGAGCTTCTTCTTCATTCTGAGTTGTGTAATCAAAATCAAAAAAATTCTTCATCTTCATCCTGAGTCTGGGACCAAGATCCATTGTTTGTCTCAGAACTAGCAGTAGCACCAATACCACCAGGTTTTGAAGTGTTCAAAAGCCCTCATATTTGACACATGGAATTCCAAATTGCCAATGCCCTATCATAAGGAAAGTCTCTAACATTGTACTGAGTTAAAAACAAACTCAAGCAAGTTTCCAAATTTATGTCTAGTTTGTTTCTGATCTTTGATTTCAAAAATCCCAATGCATTGAAAAATCTTTCATCTTCCACCGACCCCAATATCATTGTTTGACATTATTCATTAATTTTAAAATATTTTGATATTGAATCATGTAATACTTCACTCTTCTCTATCCTTTTCCAAAGCCTGGTTATTGCACTAGGTTCAAATGGATTCTGCAAGTTTTTTATCTACAATTTCATACATGATGCAAATTGTCTACATTATTTTTTAAGATTAACTAAATCTAAAATTCCTTCAATTGGTTGTCCATTACAATCTGCATGTTTTGAAAACTCTCTGATCAATTCATCAATTTTTTTATGAAAGATATGTGCATCAGCTTGTTTATCTCCAAAGTTTTTCCAAAAATGAGGAAACACACAACCCATGGCTTCAAGAATTTATTCTCAAGGGAATCTTTCATGAATCTCACTTGAAAGTTGGTAGGAAATTGACTTCAAATTATCACTAACAGATTTAACAATCCTATCAAAATCAGTCCTTTTAACTGGAAGTAGTCTGCCTCGCTTTCCCATCTTAGATTGGTGCATTGTTATTTCATATCCTTTCACAAACACACATAAATCATTTTTTGAATTAAATTGTAAAAAATTCTCAGCATGATTCAAATTTGTAATTGTCTGCCACCTGAAAAAATTTGGGCTTTGAATTTTTGTCATATCTGAGTACAGACAATCTAGGGCAATCCATGTCATTCTATGTAAACTGCTATACTCATGGATATACATAGTTCTGTCTTGGGATTTCTTAACAAGTTTGTTCATTAAATCTATCATGGGGAGAAGACTGGCTAAAGTTAACAGAGTCTCTATATCACTTAACTTATGTAACAAATCAAGAGCTTTGTCTACTGTGAGGCATTGCTCATATATTAGTCCAATCAAGGATTGATATTCTATTAGAACTCTTTCTACTGGTCCATACAAAGAGATCCATCTGGTCTCAACATCCTTGAGAAGCTTGTTTCCTGGTGTTACTCCCTTTGAAGAAATCTTAAATTCTGCAAAATGTTTAGGAATTCTGCAGAAGTGAGAGTATAGCTCGCGAACTAGATCTTCAACTTTTGACACTGAAGGAAAATCGCTTACAATTTTATATGCTAAATTCATTCGATGGGCCATGCAATGTATTCCAATCATGTAAGGTTAAATACTAGTTTGTAATCTTGCACAAAGACCATTCCTTTGGCCTTGCATTACTGCAGCTTCATCAGCTCCAACACACACTAAATTCTTTCCAATTTTCAAATCATCCATACCAGCAACTTCATTCAAAGCATTCTTCACTTCAAAATATAAGTTTTCTGCTATTGAATTACCCCTCATTTTATGAACACACAGTAGATGAGCTTGGAGGACATGTTCTTTTACTATATACACATGCATACAAACCCAAGCAGTGTTATCTACTGCAGTAACTTCATCTATGGATAATGAAATGAATCTGGACTATTTTACTTTCTCTTGTAAATTTTGCTTTTCCACCTCAGAAAGACAGTTTGCCATTTCTCATCCAACGTTTGTTGACCAATGTGACATAGGATAGTGAGGAACTCTAAAAAGGGATAATAAATTACCATATCCTAAGAAGTCTCTCATAGGATGCCCTTTGGACATAATATGAAAAAAAACACTCATCTAAATGGTATTTGCCAGGTTTGCTTCATTGGCTGCATGTTTAAACCCAGCCTTGATTGAATTTTCACTACTAGCAATTTCTGCCATTCTCTTCATATTCTATCGAATACTTAACTTGAAGACATTCTTCCTTTGATTTCCATCTCACTACTGATATTTCTTGTCCGTCTATGATCTATTTTTCATAAACCTCACCAATATGCTTTTCTATAGTGTCAAGCTTTAGCTGCAACTTCTTCTCTCTTTTATTTTTCCAGGTACAAATCTTACACTTGCATTCTGTTGGTTTTTCATCATTGTTTAGGACTGGTTCAATGAACCAATACTTTTCTACCCAATCAACCTTAAACTTTCTTGTCATTTCCCACTCCCCTCCCATTTTTACTTCCCTTTTTATTTTCTTCCTACCAACATCATTATCATCTTCATTGCTAGCATTTTCATCCAACTAGTTATACGTATCCCTTATAACATCTTCTTTCATGCCACCATTGTTATCCTCATTTGATGCATTTTGATTTTCATTTAACTCAGTGACAAACCCAACTTGTGGTAGTGGTATTGGTGAGCTACTATGAATGGCTTTTGCACTTGCAATTGCAGAATTTGATTGAGTAGAAAAATTTTGCCAACTTAAAAGGATGCCTTTATGGTAGTATATTTAAGTTTTGGGTGCTTTGATGGCCTCCCAGACCCTTCACTTCCCTGAGGAATCTTACCCTTCCCTTCACTGCCTTGATGATCAGGAGTCTTACCCTTGTCTAGCTTTCCAATCCCTTCATTGCCCTGAGCACAGTGAGAAGTATGAGTCTCAAGTTCAACCTCCCCTAACATCTCAATCCCTTCAGCAACCCGAGGATACTCAGGATAGTCACCCTTATCTGACATCTTGACCTCTCACTAGTCACTAGGAAATTAATAGCAATACTGTGAAATGTGAACAAATAATTTCTTGCCTTGGTCCAACTTTCTCTGAATTTTGATTCTCTAAAATGCTGAATCCTCTGTTTACTGTTGCAAGATTTCTATTTGTAAATATGGCCCTCCAAAATTTTGTAACGGGACACGAAAAATAAAAGACTAACAAATCTCATATTAATTTATATCAATCCATGATTCAAATTTCCATATTTTTTAATTCCTGGGCTTTTGGCAAAAATGTGCCGACCTGAATGTAGGAATTAACAAACGGTTGGAAAAATAGGTCATGGTCAATATAAAAATTAATTAATGGTTGGAGAAATAGGTCATGGTCTATATAACAATTAATTAACAGGTGGCGAAATAGGTTGTGGTTAAGATAACAATATAAACCAATTGGCTATTTTAGATTTTATATGCAATTCATAATTAATACCCTTGGTGAATAAGAGACCGTTAAAAGAACCACATCAGATTGGTTAAAGGCAAACATATTGGTCAACCTCATCAAACAAAAAATCTTATTGGTGATTCCAATGAATATTTAACCATTACCATGTCAAGATTGGGTGATTTGGGCCACAGTATACTGTGCGTGATTCACCAATTCCACCAAAAATAGCCAAAAGGTGAATATTCATCACTAAAAATTACACTGGTCCTAATAAGGATCCTGTAAAAATCCTCGGTATACTCTTGCACCGATTATTTTTCCTGCCTCAAACCTTGCATCTTCTTAAACATATCCAATTCATAATCCACCAGGATGAATTTCTTCTTCAACTTTTCAACCATTTGGTTCCATCTAATGATCTTGTCTCTACCTCTCTGAATTCTTTCCAATTGAACTTCTCTCCACCATATGTTTCCATGACCTTTTAGCTTTGTCTTTTTAAACCAAACTCTATCAGGATCTTCTATTTATTCATACTCAAAGTATTCATCGATCTCATAAATCCAATCGATCAACTCTTCTTGCCTAAGGCTTCCAACAAATGTGGAAACTTTGATCTTAGGTCTTTTCCTAATTTTAGATACAACTCTCATAAATCTAGCCTCCTCTGGATCTCTAACATATTCTACCTCTTCTTTGAAATGGTCTTCTTCTTCAGACTATTCACCATTATCTCAGTGATCTTTAGATGCATTCTTCCTTTGAAACTCCTCTTGCAGATCTTGCACCTGCTTCTATGAAATGGTCTTCTTCTTCAGACTCTTCACCATTATCTCAGTGATCTTTAGATGCATTCTTCCTTTGAAACTCCTCTTGCAGATCTTGCACCTGCTTCTACAAAGCTTGGAAATATTCAAGATTGGAATCCACCTTAGGTTCTTCTTCTGAGATCTCATAGTTCTTCGGAGGCATCTTCCATCCACCAATCTCCTGTGATAAAAAACATAGCTCCTCCTCTAGTGATTGAAACATAGCTTTGATACTATCTGATGTAGTCAAGCTCAGAGGGTCCAAGAATGGACTGTCCAAATTTGCAACTATTAACAAAAACAACAGAAACAACCAATAACACATAACTATAATCAACATATGAGATCTATTTCCATAAAACAACAATTACATTCAACATGTTAGGCTGTAAGGCCTTCTTGGTTACAACCAATTACAAAGATATAACTCTAAGATGTATCACAGATCTTCTGCAAGCATCAGGCCATTTACCTTCTGCCCAAACATACAAATTCTAACCCAACTTCTCAAATCTAACACTCAAATCCTATCTCAAATCTGATCTCTGATTCAAAATATCATCTCCCTAAGCTAATAACATAATACAACTTAGATACAAGAGGCAAGCAATTGGTCGGACACAAAATCTAACATAGGAGACGCCTACGACTGAAATTTAGGTCTACACAATCCCCAATGAGAGATCCAAATTAAATGTCGTGACCCAAATTAAATACACAAGGTAAGCCTCGAGATTTAACAAACCACAACCTAGTCAGTGAGAAGACCACCGAGCAACAGAGACCAGTCGGCAACACAGAACCGAGCCAACCGAACCTACTCGGAGAAACAACTGAGCAGTAAGCACAAAGCACCGAGTCGCCAATAGTAACCGAGTAAAGAGAAATACCACTGAGCAGAACACCACCAAGCTTAGTCACTGAGTTGACCAACCACTGATCAATGGGAAATCGAGCAACCGAGCACTCAATTGAGGACTCCTCTAAGCTACCAAACTCTAAAAGAAAACATATTTTTGTTTGATACAGGATTGCCAAGAATCCTAGGATTCTCTTGCATCAACTTACCTTCTTCCACAATAAAATAATATCCTTCTTAATACATTGGGAAAAAAATATTTAATAAAAGGAAACACAAATTTATAACATCTATTTTGTCTAATGTTTGAAGAGATATTTTTTTAACATTCACAAAAGAACATAACTTCATATATCATGAAGGCATTTTCAATCTCAATGTAGTTTTTATCTCTTATTAAAAAATAACCAATAGATTATATCTAAGTGGTTTCAAATTATTTGCTTTACCTTGTAGCTTTGTTTTCTGAAGTATTATAATTTCATAAATTGAAGACTTTTTACAATTTTTACATTATGTTTTTGGATGACTTTAGTGTTCATAGACCTTAGTATATTTTTCTAAGTTACATCTTATGTTTTGTGTTTTCTTATATTTTCTATATAGATTTTTGTCTCTTTCGTGTTTATTTCATGTTTTTTACAGTATATTATATTTTTATAAGCTAATTGTGCTTTGATGCTAGCATGACACACAAATGTTCATGTGATGTGCTAGCACCCATTGATAGTTGTCATATAACAACTATTTATGTGAGTTTTTATGACCTTTCTCTTGATAAATATACTTGGTAATCCTAATGACTAATTTATGTCCTTAACCTCATTATCTTCCCTCCTACCTCTCTTTTTTAAATCTCTCTTTTGAGACTCTATCAAGCTCTTTTAATTTCATCTGATCTACTACCAAATTCTCTTTCTATACTAGAGATTTATATTTCTCCTTCATTTTCTATGTATATGAAATCTTAAGGTCTATACAAAACTTGTGTTTTGCAAGATTTTTAGATGACAACACATAATCTAGACTACAATTTGTAAATAAGATTACACTATATCATAATCATGTCTTGAATAGAGATCTTTAACTACAAATATTAGTTTCTTTATTTTTTATACTTTTTGATTCTACATTTTATTGTATATTCTATCAACTATATATTCTATATTTTTTAAGTTTTAAAACCAGCCCTATTTCTCTTTCACTTAGCATAAGTAAGAAATGGAATCTCATCTAGATAAGATTTGATTTTAACTTACTATTTACAGTAGTAGAGTTGAAGACCATAAAAATATGAAAAAAAGATACAATTGTATCTAGTTAGTAGTGTAAAAAGGTTAAAAGTTTAGATAAAAATAACTAAGCAACACCATTTTTCTCCATTACAAGTACAAACATTTTCAATTCAAACTTTAAAATTATGCCCCATTTGTACTTAAGTTAGAACTCCTTTAAATTCTCTTGCAATTGAACATGAATCATTTCTTTATTTGTCATGGTCTCATCATTATCAAAAGTAAGTAACCAAAATGAATCTAAAAAATATATTTCTAAAAGAATAATTCTAAAAATATTATTATAAGAATATATTCTAAAATTTCATCCCAAGTCTTAATATAATTACAACTATATTTTTAAAGAGATGCAACAAAAATATATTAATCATTTTAGTTTGAATACAATTGTGGATAGATATTATTAGTTCAATTATAAAGCAAACGTCTCTTAGCACTCTTATTAATTTAGTTTAATTTAATTAATATTCCCCCGTAATATTATAGTTAATTTTAATTAATTATATATTCTCCTACCTATTTAATTAAATTTATTTAATTAAACCTGGTTAATCTTCTATGATATCTAAATTTAATTTAAATACCTTTCCTCCTAAATGTATTAAATTTTATTTAAATACATTCCCTCCATTAAATCCACCTTTAAATAAATTTTAATATTAATTTCTTGCTATGAAGTGAATCATACAATGCAAACTATTGATGTGATGAAGAGCTCAAGAACTTGTCTCAAGCCTTCACCAAATGATGAAGATGAAAATGCAAAACTAAGCTAGATTGATATGC
Source organism: Thuja plicata (assembly GCA_018584345.1). Taxonomy (NCBI): domain Eukaryota; kingdom Viridiplantae; phylum Streptophyta; class Pinopsida; order Cupressales; family Cupressaceae; genus Thuja; species Thuja plicata. Next base: position 2,947,863 of record MU223584.1, read on the forward strand.
AAGATCAAATGAAACAAAGATTCATTTCTATTTACCTAGCATGTAATTTCTAGATTCAAAGTCCAAAATTTAGGGCAAAAACATACCAACAATTTTTTTGAAACACATTACTAACTAAGGTTGTAGTTAAAGAAAATCCAAGAGTTGACTAAAAGCTCACTATATTCTCTATAGGGAGTTACAACTTCACTAGAATTAATAAATCCTCTAATAGAATCTGGATAGCAACCGATTAGGATTGAGGGGGATCATGACCTATGTCAACATCCCTCAACATGGTTACTTGAAATAGTTATAACTATATGTCCACAATTAAAAAAAAGTTTAATTGTCTAGTCGGTTCATTACTGAGTTAATCCGCTAATGGGGCACATCATAGTTTTGTATTCAATTCCTTAGTTAAGTTCCCCTAATACTAAGTTTTAACATCACATTAAATGAATTAATTAATATTAGTGTATCTAATTATTTTCAATTAAATTAATTGTAAAATCCCCCTTTAATAGAGTTTGACAGGATAATTAATAAATTAATAATTCACATTCAATGTAAATAACAACTTGTACTTTGATCATCCCCATAGTAAAATTAGCTTGGAATTCTTATTTAATAAAATTTAATAATAATTATTAATCTTATCTGTTACGTTAAACGAACCCTTAAGGTTAAATCCACACTTAATCCTAACGATAAAAAATGCTAAAATACTTTAATAAGGGTCATAACATAATTACCTCTATAATTATACTTATATATTAAATAAAATTGCGATTAATTTATTCACAATTCCATAAAACCTGAATAACTTTTGCGTATTAGTTAATTGAAAAGACTTATTATTATTACTCTTTTCTATAACACTTACTAATTAACCTCATAAGTTAATTGAAAAGACTTATTATTATTACTCTTTTCTATAACACTTACTAATTAACCTCATAAAGTATCTTAATAAAAGGGCCTCTCCCACCAAACTATTAAATAATCATTTTAAATTATCACATATCCTCCATTAAATTAAAAACACTAAAAGCTTGCATTATTAATATTTCAATTAAATTTTAACTATGGTTAATATTAAAGGTTTGTCTAATAAAAGAATTAATTTTCCCCAAAGTAATTTTAAAAAAGGGGGGTGGTGGTGGTGGAATTAAATCCCACCAAAAACCTTCCCCACAAAACTTGAAATTTAAACAATTAAATATTTAAAGCCTCTTTAACTTAAATCAAACTTGGTATGCCCTAACCCTAATTTTAAATTAGGGTTAGGGTATATTTTCTAAACCCCAAATGAAAAACCATTCCATTTTCCTTCTCTCTCTTACTTACCCGAAACCCTCGTATTCTTTTTTTTTTGTTTATCATTTATGCTCATAGTTGCAGGTTTAATGGAGGAGGGGTGGAGCCACGGAGAATATATATATATATATATCCTCCTTCACCTCCATCTAAAGGGAGTGGCCGCGGGGGAAGGGCTTCGACTCTCCCCTGGCCTAAATTTTTTTTTAAATTTATTTATTTTAAAATGTTAAAAAAAAAGTTTCACTTTAATTTTTTTATTTGTTATTTTTTCGTATCTTTTAAAATTTAATTCGTCTAAACTAGCTTTATATTAAATAGTTTTTTAAATATATTTGTTAATGTTTGTAGCTTCATTCGTATGATCATTAGAATATATATAATACATGTTGATTAATAATAATATATTATATATGTTATATTATTATTAATCATATGAAATTTAATATTTAATATTAAATTA
>MU223584.1:2952115-2975092 GCA_018584345.1 Thuja plicata
TAGACATGTCCCATGAAGGGACATGTCTCTCCTAGCCTCATTCCTAATATAAATGAAAGAGAGATTGTTGCATTTGGAAAACACATACAAAATATAGTGCTATTACATTTGCAGCTATCCTAAAACTCAACAATATTAAATGATGATAACATATTTATACATATATTTATAGATATATATGCTGCAAAAAAGGATAGAAACACATATATTTTTAATATGTCATGCTTTATCTGTAGATCAAAAATCAATTATATATATATATATATATATATATATATATATATATATATATTTCATCCAAGTTTATTTACATACTTTATTTCATCCTATGGAAGCTGATTCCTAAAAATAATATGGATATCAAATGTGCATCCTGGAATGTGAGGGGACTGGAGTCCCCAGACAGGAAGTATGTAGTTAAAAGGTTCATTAGAATGCATAAAGGATTTAATTTCCTTCTCCTACAAGAAATTAAAGCAGTTGGATTCAATTTAGAAGTTTCCCTAAAATGTATATGGCAAGATGCCAAATGTGTTTATACCAACCACCCAAGAGGTAAAGGGGGTTGTGCTATTTTGGTTCACCCCAGATGGATTAATAAGGTTTCAGACTGGGATTTCTCTCTGTATAATAGAATTGTTTGCGTAACCCTCAAAAACAATGATACTGAGTTTGGAATATGCTCAGTATATGCACCAAATGATCACTATGACAAGATTAAGGTCTGGGATTGGATGTCTGACATGAAGGACATACCCTGAATTATTGTTGGGGACTTCAACATGGTGGAATCCCCTCAGGATAAATGCAGAGGATCTAAGATGGAGTGGAAAGGTAGTGAGAAGCACTTCTAGTCCAAGATGACTAGTAAGCTTGATTTATTTGACCCTCTAGATGGACAAAAGAAATAATTCAAAGGGATATGGCACACTTGGTCTAATTTTCAAAAAGGGAATAGAAGAATCTTCTGTAGGCTGGATAGATTCTATGTTAATAAAGACCATTTTAGTTTAAAAAATGATGCCAACGGGGTTAGTGATAAAGTGGTCCCATATTCTCTATCAGACCATCACTCTATAGTCTGTTTGATCTTTCAATTGGGGAGAACTCCACTCCCCAATAGGGGGACATCTCATTTTCTCTTAACACTAGACTTTTAAGGAGTAAGGACATCAAGGTAGAAACCCTTATGATTAGATGGTTCAACCATCAGATTGCAAATCATCAAAGTGCCATCAAGAGATGGATACAATGTATAGATAGTTGGAAAATAGTATTCCAAGTGGTTGGTAAGAAGAGAGCTAAGGACACTAGGAGGGAAGAAATAGAATTGCATCTGAGATTGATCCAAGTAGAGCATACCATCCAACTGGAACCAACCAATGAAGAAGCCATAGATAATCTAGTTTGGTCTAGAGACTCAATGAGGAAATTGCAACAACACAAAATCAATGGTGCAAAGATCAGAGCTGGAGTTAAATGGATCAATGATGGAGACAGGGGTTTGAGATTCTTCTTCCAGTTCCTTAAGAGTAAAGAAGCTATGATTAAAATTGACTGCATGTCTTGAGGGATGTACTCTTAACTCCTAGGAAGATATCCTACAGGATTTTGTAGGATTATATTCCATTCTTTTTACCTTAGAGGATATTGGCTCATGTATGGAGGAGGTGAGGATAAAGATCAAGAATATTACCCCCCCTCAACTGAATGAGGAAGATTCCCTAGCACTGAGCATTTCGGTATCAGTTGAAGAAATCAACGGGGCCATCCTTCAAATGAGCAATGAAAAGGCTCATGGCCTCGATGGATTACCTATTGAATTCTATAAGGAAAATATTGATTGGATTGGGTAGGACTTGCTATAGGTCTAGAATGAAGCCTTTGAGGTAGGTTCCATAGGATCTAAGATCAATATAGGTATAATCAAACTTATACCTAAAGATGCGGATAAAACACTTATTCAAAATTGGCGGCCTATTACCCTTCTTAATGTTTCATACAAACTTATGGCTAAATTTATGGCAAGGAGACTGGTGGATATTCTTCCCAAAGTGATAAGCCCCACCCAAATGGGGTTTTTGAAGGGTAGATACATCTTGGAGAATCCGATCACCTGCTGGGAGACTATGGAGTGGGAAAAATCCTCAAGACAACACGTCAACATGCTTTTGATAGATTATGAAAAGGCATATGACAAGATAGAATGGAAGTTCATTCTAACGATGCTAGAAGCTCTGGGATTCCCCAAATAATTCAACCACATGGTGTTGAACTTAATGAAGGGAGCTAAAAAATTAGTGGAAGTTAATGGGAAGAGATCTGAATCCTTCTCCCTAACCATATCTATAAGACAAGTCTTCCCACTAGCCACTGCCATGTTTGTGATTGCAGCAGACTCCTTGTTCTACATTATCAGAGACAACTATAACTCCCCAAGAGTCAAGGGTGTTAGGATACCCAATGATGAGGAATTGTCTAATGTTTAGTTTGTATATGACACCTCTATTATGATAGAGATGAGTGAGATTAATTTTAGATACCTCATGGATAAGCTGGATATCTTCTGCTCGGCCTTAGGATGAAAGGTCTCTATCCCTAAATTCACCTTTCTTGGAGGGGAAGAATCCACACTAGGATGGTGTAACCAGTTTGGATTCTCATGGGTGGCCTCTACAACAAGTCAAATACTTGGGCATCCCATTCTTGATTAAAACTGATTTGAAAAATATGTGGGATTGGGTGAAGAACAAGATAGAAGGGAAGTTGAATTAATAGAATAATAGATTCCTCTCAATGGTAGGGAGACTACAAGTATGCCAAAATATTCTGGCTGCATACTCTATCTATTACTCTTCATCCTAGCTCTTTAATCATTCACAGATTAACTTTATTCATAAAATTATCAGACACTTGATGAACCATAGCTGATTGAATGTTTGAAGATGTTAAGTTGATCACCGAAATGCAAAAAGATAATGGAAGACATTAAATTAGTTAATGGATTGTATTGTCATTGATGTTAACTTGATATAATCTGATTAGTTATATTCAAAGTGTCAAAGAATCTAGAGAACCGAAAAGATAAATTTTATGCTTTTGGTAATGCATAAAAGACAAGTATTCACTAAGTGACTGCAAACACCGAAAGTCAGTGGAACCCAATGGAAAGAGATCCCTGAGAGGAAATTCACAGTGATAACCAAGAATAATTACAAGCATTACCGACGAGCAGAATCACAATGCAACTTGATGAGAAGAACTTCACAGTGATGCCCAACGAACAGACAACCGCAACATACAGACAACCCTGATGGAGATACCCAAGGAGAACTGAAGTGTTGACCGAAGCTAACAAGAGTTAAAACACCGAAAGGAACTGAAGTTCAGAAATGACAAAACACTTAGCTGGAAAGAGCTAAAGATAGAGTTAACTAGTTGTTAACATTGTTTTCATCAAAAAGTTAAAGCCAAAGATAAGTAAAAGATTTAAAACTATTTTATCCAATTGGAAATAAGATATCTACAAGATAAAACAAGAGTAAATATTTAAAGCAAGATTGGATAGAATTGTGGATCACGCCAAGAACAAGAAAGTAAAGAACCTAGAAATGACGATATCATGTCTATAAAGAGACAAGCTAATTCATTGTGAATTAGGGGCGAATAGAGTAGAAGGATGTTGAAGAGAAACTGATGAAGAACAACTTCATACAATCCTGATCAATCAAGCTAAGGAAAGAGCTAATTCTGCAGACATCGAGTAACAAAGAAACACATCACCGAGCATAAAGAATTGGAGCAAAGGTATTGAAAAGATACATTGATCAGAGGGGTATTATGAGCTTACAATAGATCTGAAAATCTGAAAAGTTTAGTTGTATGTATGAACATATCATTTACTGTTTAATTTAACCATTGAATCAGAAATTCTCTTAATCGAGCAAGATTTAAAGATCCTTTCTATATTGAGATACATCCCAAGGAGTATAAAAAAATTTGATCATGAATATAGCATGAGATGCCAGATACCATTTAACAAACTACCTAGGGTTTGGTCATAGAAGGTAGCATAGAGATTCTAGATATCAAGTGACAAACTATTCTATTTAAATCCTCTAACAAGGTCACACCTAACAGTGTATTTTTAACCTTTAAGAGGGTTGGATCTTCACCGAGCTCACTTCAGAAGAGTGAAAATTTTGGGTTACCGGTCCCAAGTGGTTTTTCCCTTAACATGGTTTCCACGTTAAAAATTCATGTGTCAATGTGTTTATGAGTCATTACTTTAGTGTTTTGCATTACACATAAATAATCCTGATTGATCGGTATACACTAAGAAATTTACCATATTTTGGTAAAGGTAATACTGCTAATCAATAAATAGTAAGAATAAGGTTTAACAGTGAACTCTGAGCAGTAGTTATTTGTTAAGATTAGTTGAAGACATTCATCTTGTAGGAGTGAAGATAACTAGAGGATTAATATTGTGGTACTAAGTTTTTGGGTTGATTTATTGGAATATTTCTGAGGCCATTGATTCAGCTCCCCTCTCAGTTATTCTAACAATTGGTATCAGAGCTTGTGTGCTTAGAAAGGGATTTTAACAGCTCAAGCAAAAGATCACAAGTTGAACAAACGAGATGTGCCCAAGTTGAATAAAGACAACTTTGCATCATGGAAAAGAAGAATAAAACTCCACCTATCATGTATTGGTAATGATGTTAATCAACACCTAGATACTGAATATGTGTTTCCTACATGACCTCACACACTTGAGAAATTGATATTAAAGCATGAGCATAATTGTATGATGATAGAGCTTGCTTTCTCACTCTTTGATGCTGAGTTTGAAGATGTCAAAACCTGCACCTCTGCGAAGCAAATGTGGGATAAATTGAAGCTAGTACATGGAGGAGATGATAATGTACTAAGAGCCAAGGCTAAAAGCCTAAGAGGGAGGTTTGATGACCTAAGGATGAAAGAAGGAGAAAATATCACTTAGTATAGTTGCAGAATCAAAGAGGTAGTCAATGTTATCTGAGGAGTTGGAGGTGTACTTGAAGAAGAGATAGTTGTAAGTAAGATCCTAAGAACCTTACTACCTGTATATGCTATTAGAGTATCTTCTATACAAGAAATGAGAGCAGTTGCAAACAATAATGTTACTCTAGATAGTCTGATTGGTAGACTGATTTCATTTGAGATGAATAACTTTGATAATAGTGTCTTACCATCTATAGAGTCTACATTCAAATCTTCTTTGAAAATAAGTAAGTCAAGTCATAAACACACTCTGAGGAATGATAGTAAAAGTGATAGTGATGACCAAGGACTTGATGAGATTAAGCACTAATGGGAATAAGATTGCAGAGAGGAAAAGGTAGATACAAAGGTAAATTACCACTTGTATGTTTTAATTGTAAAGAGGTTGGACACTTTGCTACAAGATGTCCTAACAAAAGAAAAGATGACAGATCATATGAAAATAAGTTTGACTGAGGTGATAACATAGATTACTGAAGCAACTAATAATCTGACAAAAGAGATACCCGAGACCACAAGGATAAAGGAAAGAAAGCTTGTTACCTGGCTGAGAATAGATCTGATGATACTGGCACTGAATGTGATGAGGACATTGAGATGGTATTTGTAGCGATGAAGGATGATTCAGATGAAGAAGAAAGGTATGTAGAGATTTCTCTCATATCTATGGTTAGTAAGAATGACATATGGATTATAGATAGTGGATGCACTCACCACATGACTGGTGATAAAAAAGTTTGAAACTTTTGAATACTACAATGGTGGATCAGTAAGAATGGGTAATGACATACCTTGTCCAGTTGAAGGTAAAGGAACCATAATGTTGAATAACCTGATCAAATGTGAAAATGCTTACTGGGTAAAAAGAATTAATTATAATTTATTGAGTGTTTCATAGCTGAATAACACACCGAGTAGCATTTGAGAATAAGAAGGCAAAGATCTTCAATGAAGCAGGAAGGTTGATCGGAACTGGTGAACAGACAAAAGGTAACCTTTTCTATCTTGATGATACAAACACTACTTGTTTAATGGCTAGAAATGAAGACATATGGTTGTGGCATAAAATATTATGTCATGTGAATTTTGACAACATGATTAAGATAAGCAATAAAAGGAATGTAAGAGGCTTATTGAGCATGTCAAAGCCCGAACATATCATATGCAAGAATTGTCAAAAAGGTAAAATGACAAAGTCTAGTTTCAAGAGTAAAACCCATACATCTAATGCAACTCTAGAATTAGTCCATACTAATTTATGTGGACCCATGAGGACAAAGAGTTACTATGGTGATAGATATTTTATCCTCTTTGTAGATGATTATTATAGAATGATGACAAAAATGTTCTTAAAAGATAAATCAGACGCATTCAAGATGTTTAAATGGTATAAGGCTATGGTAGAAAAACAAAGTGGTAAAGAATCAAAATGCTTAAGATCAAATAGAGGAGGGGAATTTGTTTCAGATGAATTCACTAACTATTGAAATGAGCATGGAATGAAAAGACAGGTTTTTGCACCAAGAACACCACATCAAAATGGAATTTTTGAAAGGAGAAATAGATCAATTGTTGATTGTGCAAGAACAGTGATGATTGAGAAAAGCATCACTCAAAATTTTTGGAGGGAAGTTGTCAGTACTGCTGTCTACACATTGAACAAAGTACAATTGAAAATGGACACAAAGAGGACACCCTATGAGCTTTGGTATGGTTACACACCCAATGTAAGTTACTTCAAAATCTTTGGAAGTCAATGTTATATTTTTAAAGATGATAGAAATGGAAATCTTGACTCCAAAAGTGAAGAAGGTATATTTCTAGGGTATTCTTCCAAAACCAAGGCTTATAAATGTCTTAACAAGTACTCTAACAAGATCATTGAAAGTGCAAATGTAAGAATAGATGAATTTGTAGAGAAGAATGATAAGGAAAGTATAAAATAACCACAATACTACTATAGGTTTGTTTACACTGAAGAACCTGACACTCTATCTGAGAAATAGTGTATGAATCTTGAGCAACATAACATTGCACCCAAGATTCAGGCTGCAATTACCAAAAATCAGGAAAATCCTCAAGGTGATGTTTTGAGAGATGGAGATCGGAATGAAGGTCAAGATGATGATCAAAATGATGGACAAAGAGCTAAACCAAAACTTGCCAAGTATGTCAGATGAAATCATCCATGGAATAAGATCATAGGAGACAAGAAGGCTGGAATGAGAACAAGAATTAAGTCACTAAACACTAGATGTTTACTTTGTGATTTTGAGCCTAAATTTGTTAATACTGCACTTGAAAATGAAGAATGGGTTAGTTATATGAATGAAGAGATAGAACAGATTGAGAAGAATAAGACATGGACATTAGTACCAAGATGAGATGACAAGAATGCCATCGGTACCAAATGGATATTTAAAAACAAGATGAATGAGAATGGAGAAGCCACAAGAAATAAAGCAAGGTTAGTATGCAAAGGGTATCCACAAGAAGAAGGTATTGACTATGGTGAAACCTTTGCACCCTTTTCTAGGCTAGAAGGAGTAAGAATATTACTTGCTTATGTTGCATTCAAAGGATTCAAGGTATACCAGATGGATGTCAAATCTGCATTCCTAAATGGAATATAGGAAGAAGAGGTATAAATTGAATAACCAGAAGGGTTTGTTGATCCAGACAAGAGAAACATGGTATGTAGACTACATAAATCCTTGTATGGATTGAAACAAGCACCTAGATCCTGGTATGAAAGACTTCACTCCTATCTCATAAGCATTGAATTTGTAAGAACAAGTGAAAATAACAATTTGTACTTAAAAGAAGATACTAATGATAATATTTTGATTATTGAAATATTTGTTGATGATATCATATTTGGGGGTAAGGAAATGCTATGTAAATCATTTGATAATGAAATAAGCAAAGATATTGAAATGTCTATGTTTGGGGAGATCAAATTCTTTCTTGGTCTATAGATTCTTCAACAAGATGTAGGCATATATATCACTCAGTCAAAATACATCTAGGAAGTGTTAAAGATATTCAAAATTGAAGATTCCAAACTAGTTGGAACACCTATGACAACCATATGTAAGCTGACAAAAGAAGGAAAATCAAATGAGGTAAATTAGACCTTGTATAGATCAATGATTGGAAAACTAATGTATGTTGTTCATACCAGACTAGATATAGCACATGCAGTTGGAATAGTTGCAAGATTCTCTCCTAATCCCAAAGAATCACATATGACTACTATCAAGAGAATTATGAGATATCTAAATAACATCGAGGACTATAGATTATGGTATAAAAGAGAAGGCAAATTTGAGCTTCAAGTCTATACAAATGCTGATTGGGCTGAAAACTTAGATGACCGAAAGAGCATAAATTGCGGATCATTCTTCATGGGTGACAAACTTGTCACATGGATCACAAAGAAGCAAGGATGAATCTCACAGTCTACTATAGAAGCAAAATATGTGGCTGCTGCTTCAAACTTCTCAAATATTGCATGGATCAAACAATTATTGGAAGGTATGAATACGAAGATTCTTGAACCAGTGATTATCTATTGTGATAAGACCAGTGCAATAAACATTTCTAAGAATCCAGTCATGCATGCTAAGACTAAGCATATAGAAATCGAGTATCATTACTTAAGAGAACAAGTTTAAGAAAAATAAGTGATACTAGAATATGTTCATTCCAAGGAACAATTAGCTGAGATATTCACAAGTCCATTACCAAAAGATACATTTGAGTACCTAAGAAAGAGACTAGAGGTCCAACCCTTGTCTATCAGTGAGTAAGCTGACTGGGAGATTGCATCAACCTATACATAATCAAAAGATCAATTATGTTGATGCAAGAAAAAGAGATGGACAACAAAGATACATCTGTACACAACAAGATACAAATCTGCACCAAAAATTAGAGTCATTGTATTGCTGATGGATAGGGAAATTTAAGGAGTATATTATAGAAAGAATGGAATAATTATTTGGCATTGTTGTCAAAGGGAGAGAGATTTGAAGAGAGAGATTATATCCCTTATCCATATGAAATATTCATCAAAATTATCCAAAGGGAGAGCATATCAAAAGGGAGAGAAGTATCATGAAGGAAGAGATAAATTTTTGCTGTCAAAGGAAAAAGAGATCATCAAGGAGAGGAACAATCAAAGGGAGAGACACCATCAGAGAAACATTAGAAGCTGCTACATCTATTCAATTAAGGGATTGAATATTGAAGAGGACACTTTGCAAGAAAAAAATCTAAGCTATATGAGCTTATCAAAAGCCAGACATTTGTATTGGTTATAGAACAAAGGATTTGGTAGTTTGATGAACTACAACTTGGTATATTTCATATTGTATTAGTAATAATATAGTGTGATAATGTAGTATGTTGCCAACAATGCCAAAGGGAGATATTGAAGAACCATAACTGATTGAATGTTTGAAGATATTAAGTTGATAACCAAAATGTAGAAAGATAATGCAAGACATTAAATCAGTTAATGGATTGTATTGTCATTGATGTCAACTTGATATAATCTGATTGGTTATATTCAAAGTGTCAAAGACTTCAAAGAATCAAAAAGATAAAGGTTATGATTTCATTAATACATAAAAGACAAGTATTCACTAAGTGACTACAAACACCAATGGTCAGTGGAACCCGACAGAAAGAGAATCCTGAGAGGAAAGTTATAGTAATACCTGAGAAGAATTGAAAGCATTACCGATGAGAAAAATCACATTGCAACCCAACGAGTAGAACTTCACAATGATGCCCGATAGACAGACAACCTCGATGGAGATGCTTGAGGAGAATTGAAGTGTTGACTAAAGCTAACAAGAGTTAAAACACCGAAAGTAACTGAAGTTCAGAAATGAAAAAACACTTAGCTGGAAAGAGATAAAGATATAATTAACTGGTTGTTAACATTGTTTTCATCGACAAATTAAAGCCAGAGATAAGTAAAAGATCCAATTAGCAAGAAGATATCTACAAGATAAAACATGAGTAAAGATTTAAATCAAGATTAGCTATAATTGCGGATCACGCCAAGAACAAGAAAATCAAGAACCTAGAAATGGTGATATCATGTCTATAAAGAGACAAGCTAATTCATTGTAAATTAGGGGTGAATAGAGGAGAAGGATGCTAAAGAGAAACTGATGAAGAACATATTCATACAGTCCTAATCAATCAAGCTAAGGAAAGAGCTAATTCTGTAGACACTGAGAAAAAAAGAAGCACAACATCACTGAGCTAAAAGATGTGGACCAAAGGAATTGAAAAGATACATTGATCAGAAAGGTATTATGAGCTTACAATAGATCTAAAAATCTGCAAAGTTTAGTTGTATGTATGAATAGATCATTTAATATTTTAGTTTAACTATTGAATCAGAAAGTCTCTTAACTGAGCAAGATTTAAAGATCCTTTCTATATTGAGATACATCCCAAGGAGTATCAAAAAGTTTGATCATGAAGATAGCCTGAGATGCCAGATACCATTTGAAAAACTACATAGGGTTTGGTCATAGAAGGTAGCATAGAGACGCTAGCTATCAAGTGACAAACTATTCTATTTAAATCCTCTAACAAGGTCACACCTAACAGTGTGTTTGTAACCTTTAACAAGGTTGGCTCTTCACCAAGCTCACTTCAGAAGAGTGAAACTTTTGGGTTATTGGTCCCAAGTGGTTTTTTCCTTAATATGGTTTCCTCTTTAAAAATCCACGTGTTAATGTGTTTATGAGTCATTACTTTAGTGTTTTGCATTACACATAACTAATCTGGATTGATCGGTATACACTAATCAATTTACTGTATTTCGATAAATGAAAGACTGCTGATTGGTAAATATTAAGAATAAGATTTAATAGTGAACTCTGAGCAATAGTTATTTGTTAAGATTATTTGAAGGTATTCATCTTGTAGGACTGAAGATAACTAGAGGCTTAGTATTGTGGTACTAATTTTTTGGGTTGATTTATTGAAATATTTTTTAGGCCACTGATTCAACCCCCCTCTTAGTTATTCTAACAACAATTTCTATGGTGGGATGGTAGAGGTAAGAAGAAAATGCATGTTGTACGATGTGACTGGTGCACAAGGGCTACTGAGCAAGGAGGAATATGATTGAAAGATCTTAGATGGTAGGGTATTTCTCTGGTTGTTAAATAGATAGCCAAAGTTGCACAAGGGAGTGAACCTTGGAAGGTTTTGATTAGAAATAACATTACCAAAGCTACCCCAGATCACTCTAAGTATGGGAAAAACTTACCATTAATTGATCGCATATCAGGGAAATTCAAAGTAAGAGTGGTAGGGTTAGCAGTGTTCCATTCTATCTGGAAGGGATGGGAGGAAGTAAGATTTAGTGTCTCAGGTAATGGTATCTTTGACCAGAAGCAGAATGTGTGTGGGGAAAGATCCATCTGGTGGAACCTCCACAAAGTTGGTAAACCTTTAGCTTAGTTTCAAGGATGTTCTGTAAGGAAGTGGGACTCCTTGGGTATAGGATTTTTATCAAATATCATTAAGGATAGGGAGCTGATCTCATGGGAAGAAGTAGTAACTAAATAAAACATCCCCCCTCTCATTGGAGGACTTACTCCATCCTAAGGGAGGCATGCTTAACTCTTAATCTTTCTAGATCAAGCTATTTTGTGTCAGACAGACTTGAACTGCTCAAGTGGTCTGATGGCACTCCCCTTTGGAACACCAAGGCCAAGACGGTTTCTAAGATACTTGCTGATACTAATAATATCTTTGAGCATCTGAATGATAAGTGGAATCTTAACCTAGACTGTATATCTTGGAGTAAATATCTTTTGAGAATATGACACACCTCTGCAAAGCCTAAAGTACTTTGTTTTATGTGGCATTTTCTTTTGCATAGGTTTTCGGTTAAGAAACTAAGTGGGGATCCAAATGTTTGTTCTTTCTATTTTGAACCTGAGTCTATCCCCTATATCTTCTTTGAATGTCATTTTTCCATAGCCGTGTAGAGCTTTTTTGGGCTGGAATTCAACTGTAACTTTTATATTTTGGATATTTTTTTTGGGAAACTGATAGGCTTGGATAAAAGATGAAACACTTTTTGGTCTATTCTTTCCTTCTATATTATTTGACATATTTGGAAATTTAGGAATGATGATATTTTCAATAATAGGAGTAGAATACTTACTGAGTCTCTACAGAGACTCATTACATATAATGTTGCTTCGCAGGTCACCATAATTATATAGGTAAAAGAGCACAAAGCTCTAAAAGTTATCAGAGAAATGAGGAGTGTGCTTGATAGAGAGAAGGCACCCTGTAAGATGTCTACCAAAGCTGGGAGAAATTTTGACTATGATATCACCATAGGGCATATTCTGCAGCAGATCAAAGATAATAAAAGGTTAATAGAGAAATATAAAAGAAAAGGGACTAGGACTGTGCAAGGGAACACCTCAGGAGTAGCCTATTTGATTGATAAGCAAGATGAAGTTCACAATGAATCAACCAGATCTAGCCTTGCACCTCACAAGAAGCTATCATTTGGGACACCCATGGTGCATGATCCTAGGATTAGATCACAATACCAGGAACCTATCTCTATGATCCCTCCACTACCTTGGGAGGTCTATATGATAAATCCATACAATGACATCTTTAAGGACAATTTGAAGCTTAAATGGGTAGACCATCAGATGCCATGGATAACATGGTTCCCTAGATAGTGATACAATAATAGTGATTTGATTTTTTGGTTACATGATATTTTGACTCCCTTAAATATGAAAAGGGCAGATGTAATTTTGTAATATGGTACATGATACTACTGTAAATACTCATTCAATTTACTCAGTTTAATATATTATATTTAATACAAAAAAAATTATTTTCAATTAAATTAATTGTAAAATCCCCCTTTAATAGAGTTTGATAGGATAATTAATAAATTAACAATTCACGTTCAATGTAAATAAAAATTTTACTTTGATCATCCCCATAATAAAATTAGCTTGTAATTCTTATTTAATAAAATTTGATAAGAAATATGAATCCTATCTAGTTACGTTAAACGAAACCCTAAGTTTAAATCCATACTTAATCCTAACGATAAAAAATACTAAAATACTTTAATAAGGGTCATAACATAATTACCTCTATAATTATACTTATCTATTAAATAAAGTTGTGATTAATTTATTCACAATTCCATAAAACCTCAATAACTTTTGCATGTAAGTTAATTGAAAAGACTTATTATTATTGTTAGAATAACTGAGAGGGGGGTGGGGGTGAATCAGTGGCCTAAAAAATATTCCAAAAATTTATACCACAATTGTAAATATCTAGATATCTTTAGTACTTCAAGATGTATGCCTATAAATAATCATAACAATTAATCACTGCTTAGAGTTCACTATTTATCCCTTTTCTTAAGATTTACCGAATAGAAGTTTATCCTTTTCTAGCTTTAACCGAAATGCAATAAATAACTTAATGCTTACTGACCAATCTAGATCAGTTATGTGTAAAGAAAAACACTAAAGTAATGAATCATAAACACATTGACATGTGGATTTTTAACATGGAAACCTTGTTAAGGGAAAACCACTTGGAATCAGTAACCCAAATTTTTTTCTCTTCTGAAGTGAGCTTGGTGAAGAGCCAACCCTATTAACGGTTACAAACACACTGTTAAGTGCGACCTTGTTAGAGGATTTATCACTAATAGTTAATCAATTGATATCTGGCATTTCACTATGCTATCTTCATGAATTAACCTTTTGATACTCCTTGGAATGTATTTCAATATATAAAAGGATTGTTAAATCCTGCTCGGTTAAGAGACTTTCTGAATCAATGGTTAAACTGAAATAGTATATGATCTGTTCATATAAACAACTTAATATTGCAGATGTACAGATCTATTGTAAGCTCATAATACCTTTCTAATCAATGTCTCTATTCAATACCTTTTCTCCACTTCTTTCTTCTCAGTGATGTTGTGCTTCTCTTTTTCTCGGTGTCCATAGAAATATTTAGCTCTGTTCTTTAGCTTGATTGATCAGGACTGTATGAAGTTGTTCTTCACTAGTATTCTCTCCAACATATTCTTCTCTATTCACCCCTTTTTTTCATAATGAATTAGCTTGTCTCTTTATAGACATGATTTCACCATTTTTAGGTCCTTGACTTTCTTGTTCTTGGCGTGATCCACAATTTTTGCCTTTCTTGATTTAAAGCTTCACTTCAGTTTTATATCGTAGATTTATCATAGACAACTGGAAAAAAATAGATTTAAAACTCTCTCTTATCTCTGGCTTTTAATTTTTTGATGAAAACAATGTTATCAATCAGTTAACTCCATCTTTAGCTCTTGCTAGCTAATTCTTTTGTCATTTTTGAACTTTAGTTCTTTTTGGTGTTCAACTACTTGTTAGCTTCAGTGTTAACTTTAGTTGTCCTCAGGCATCTCTGTCCATGGGGGTTGTCTGTCTGTCGGGGCTGTCTGTCCATCGGGTAACACTGTGATTCTTCTTGTCGGTAATTCTTGCTTGGGTTTCTTGCTCGGGTATCACTGTGACTGTTCTCTTAGGTTTCTCTATTCGTCGGGGTGCACTGTCTATCGGTGTTTGTTGTCACTTAGTGCATACTAAAATTTTATGCATTACTGATAGCATAACCTTTATCTCTCTGGTTAACTAAAGTCTTTGACACTTTGTATATAACCAATCATATTATATCAAGTTGACATCAATGACAATATAATACATTAACTGATTTAATGTCTTGCATTAACTTTCTGTAGCTTGGTGATCATCAACTTAACATCTTCAAACATTCAATCAGTTATAGTTCATCAATCTCTCCCTTTGGCATTGATGGCAACACACTACATTACGACTAATGCAATATGAAATATATCAGTTGTAGTTCATCAATCTACCAAAACTATTGTTCTATAACGAATAAAAATGTCTGGCTCTTGGTAAGCTCTTCTAGCTTAGATTTTTTTCTTCCAGAGTACTTTCTTCAATATTCAATCCCTTCACTGGATAGATGTAGCAACTTCTGATTTTGTCTCTCTTCTTTTAATGTTTTCTCTCCCTTTGACTGTTCCTCTCCTTGATCATCTCTTTTTCCTTTGACAATAATATAGAATACTTTCTCTCCCTTAAGTCATTTCTCCCTTAGGATATCTTCTCTCCCTTTGATGGATATTTCATATGTATACATAATCTCTCTCCTTTGGATATTCTTAGGATAATCTCTCCCTTTGACAACAATGCCAAAGTATATCCTTTCTCCTTTTTATAATATTCTCCTTGAATTTACCTATCCATCAGTAATACAATGACTCTGGTGTTTGGTGCAGATATGTACCTTGATGTGTACTAATGTATCTATGTAGTCCCTTTCTTTGCTTGCATCAACATGAATGATCTAATTTTGTGTAGGCTGATGTAGCCTCCTAGTCAGCTTACTGACCAATAGACAAGGGTCGGACCCCTAGTCTTTTTCTTAGGTACTCAAATGTATCTTTAGGAAATGGCTTTGTGAATATGTCAGCTAATTGTTCCTTGGATTGAACATATTCTAGTATCACCTCTTTCTCTTGCACTTGTTCCCTTAAGTAGTGATACTTGATTGCAATATGCTTAGTCTTAGCATGGATGACTGGATTCTTAGAAATGTTTATTGCACTGGTATTATCAAAATAGATAATTACTGGTTCAAGAATTTTCATATCCATACCTGTACGCCTCTTTTGTGATTCATGGTTCCCAAGCTTTCCAATGACGAGGGTTAGTAGCACCGGTTTGCAATGGGGAAATCAATACAAAAACTACTAAAAATGAATATTTAAATGTAACCAATAAAATGTACAAGAAAATAAAGGAAAACAAATGAATGCGAACCCCAAAGTGCTTGAAGCTTCTATTGTCTCTCTCTACTCCTTCTAAAATGCTATTTTTGATGCTCAGTATTGGCGTGGGCAGCATTTATGGTTTGAGAAGTGTCAAAAATTTGATAATTGAAATGTGTGTGTGATCGCAAGATGGATTGAGTACTAGAACCAAACTAACAGAGTAATGACACACGAGAGCTTGAAATCCTAGATCCTTCAAATGGGTATGCAAGGTTTATTATATAGGAATTGGGGACGATATGAACGGTTGAGATCAATCCCAAAGATAGGGAGATGAATGATTGAGATCAAAGGAAATTGGAGAAGCCATCAGTAAACTCCACCTCTTCAATTGGTAAAGAGGAGATAGAGTTTGGTTGACTGAAGATCTAATTGTGAGTTACCTTTTAGAACTGAAGAGGTGGGTGGAATTACCCATGTGAACTGGAGAAATGGGTAGAGTTACCCATGTGAACTGGAGAGATGGGTGGACTAACCCATGTGATCTGATTAAGGATTATCTCTTTGAAAATAAATAAATATTTAATTCATTTATGTAATTAAAGTTTTCAACATGTGAGATAATTGAATTCTTTTTTATTTAGAATTGCTTTATTGAATAAAATTAAATTAATTTAATTGGAAGATTTAATTATTAAGTTTAAATATTTCAATTTAAACTATAGGAAATTGAATTTAATTAATTAATTAATGGTAATTAATCAATTAAGTTTAATTAATTAAATAAAATTAATTTTGGGAATTTGATTAGATAATTTGGGTAATGAATTTAGAAGAAAATAGATGATTAATTAATGATTAAAAAACCATTAATTAATAGATTAAATAAATTTAGAAGAAAATAGATGATTAATTAACGATTAAAAAACCATTAATTAATAGATGAAAATTAGTTTTTTTAATGTCAAGTCGCAAGTCTCTCCATTTTAGGGTGTCTACAATACCTTTCAGTAATTGTTTTATCCATGCAATATTAGAGAAATTTGCAGCATCAGCCACATATTATGCTTCTGCAGTAGATTGTGATATGCATCCTTTCTTCTTACTTATCCATGTGAAAAGTTTGTCACCCATGAAGAATGCTCCTCTAGTTGTTCTCTTTCTGTCATCTAAGTTTTGAGCCCAATCAACATCTGTATAGACTTGAAGCTCAAATCTGCCTTCTTTTTTTATACCATAAGCCATAGTCCATGGTGTCCTTTATATATCTCAAATTTTTTTTGACAATAGTCATGTGTGATTCTTTGGGATTAGCAGAGAATCTTGCAACTATTCTGACTGCATGTGCTATATCTGGTCTAGTATGAACAACATACATTAGTTTGCCAATCATTGATCTATACAAGGTCTGATTTACCTTGTTTTACTTGTCTTCCTTTGTCATCTTACATCCAGTTTCCATAGGTGTTCCAACTAGTTTGGAATCTTCCATCTTGAATATCTTCAACACTTCCTTGACGTATTTGGATTGTGTGATATATATGCATGCATCTTGTTGAAGAATCTATAGACCATGAAAGAATTTGATCTCCCCAAACATTGACATCTCAAACTCTTTTCTCATTTCATTAGCAAATGATTTTCATAACATATCATTACCCCAAAATATGATATCATCAAAAAATATTTCAGCAATCAAAATATTATCATCAGAATCTTCTTTTAAGTACATATTACTATTTTCACTTGTTCTTACAAATCCTATGCTTATGAGATAGGAATGAAGTCTTTCATACCAGGCTCTAGGTGCTTGTTTCAATCCATACAAGGCTTTGTGTAGTCTACAAATCATATTTCTCTTGTTAGGATCAACAAACCCTTTTGGTTGTTCAATCTATACCTCTTCTTCTACTATTCCATTTAGGAATACAGATTTGACATCCATTTGGTATTCCTTGAATCCTTTGAATTTAGCATAAGAAAGTAAAATTCTTACTCCTTCTAGTCTAGAAATGGGTGCAAAGGTTTCTCCATAGTCAATACCTTCTTCTTGTGCATACCCCTTGCATACTAATCTTGCTTTGTTTCTTGTGACTTCTCCATTCTCATTCAGCTTGTTTCTGAATATCTATTTGGTACCAATGAAATTATTGTCATTTGGTCTAGGTACTAATGTTCATGTATTGTTCTTCTCAATCTTCTCTATTTATTCATTCATAGCACTGACCTATTCTTCATTCTCTAGTGCAGTATTAACATATTTAGGCTTAAAATCACAAATTAAACATCTAGTGTTTAGTGACTTACTTCTTGTTCTCATTCCAGCCTTTTTGTCTCCTATGATCTAGTTCTGTGGATGGTGTCTTCTGACATACTTGGCAAGTAATGGTTCAGCTATTTGTTCATCATTTTGATCATCATCTAGACCTTCATTTTGATCTCCATTTCTAGGAACATCATTTTGAGGATTTTCCTAATTTTCGGTATTCACAGCCTCATACTCGGGTGCAATGTTATGTTTCTCAGGAGTGATACACTGTTTCTCAGGTAGAGTGTTAGGTTCTTCATTGTAAACAAACCTGTTGTAGTCTTCTATTTCTATTCTTCTTTCCTCATCATTTTTCTCTGCATGTTCATCTATTCTGACATTTGCACTTTCAATGATTTTGTTAGAGGACTTGTTAAGACATTTATAAGCCTTGCTTTTGGTGGAATACCCTAGAAAGATACCTTCTTCACTTTTAGAGTCAATATTTCCATTTCTATCATCTTTTGAAATATAACATTGATTACCAAAAATTCTTAAGTAACTTACATTGGGTGTGTATCCATACCATAGCTCATAGGGTGTCTTTTTGGTGTCTTTCTTCAATTGTACTCTATTCAATGTGTAGATAGAAGTACTAACAACTTCCCTCCAATTTTTTTGACTGATTCTTTTCTCAATCATCAGTTTTTTGGCACAATCAACAATGGATCTATTTATTCTTTCAACAATCCCATTTTCCTATGGTGTTCTTGGTGCAGAAACATGTCTTTTAATTCCAGTCTCATTGCAAAAGTTAGTGAATTAATCAGAAACAAATTCTCCTCCTCTATTTGATATTAAGCATTTTAGTTCCTTACCACTTTGTTTTTCTACAACAACTTTATACCATTTAAAGATCTTGAATGCTTCTGTTTTTTCTTTTAAGAACATAACTGTCATCATTATAGAATAATCATCTACAAATAGAATGAAATATCTATCAGCATAGTAGCTCTTAGTTCTCATGGGTCCACATAGATCAATATGGACTAATTATAAAATAAAATTAGATGTATGGGTTTTACTCTTGAAACTAGACTTTGTCATTTTACCTTTTTGACAATTCTTACACATGATATGCTCGGGCTTTGACATGCTCGATAAGCCTCTTACTTTCCTTTTATTGCTTGTCTTAATCATGTTGTCAAAATTCACATGAAATAATATTTTATGCCACAACCATATGTCTTTGTTTCTAGCCTTTAAACAAGTGGTGTTTATATCATCAAGATAGAACAGGTTACCTTTTTTCTGTTCACCAGTTTTGATCAACCTTCCTGATTCATTAAAGATCTTTTCCTTTTTGTTCTCAAATGCTACTCAGTGACCTGTGTTATTCAGCTGTGAAACACCTAATAGATTATAGTTAAGTTCTTTTACCTAGTATGGATTTTCACATTTGATCAATTTATTCAACATTATGGTTCCTTTACCTTCAACTGGACAAGGTGAGTCATTACCCATTCTTACCGATCCACCATTGTAATACTCAAAAGTCTCAAACTTTTCTTTATCACCGGTCATGTGGTGAGTGCATCCACTATCTATAATCCAGACATCATTCTTACTAACCTTAGATATGAGTGCAGTCTATACATACCTTTCTTCTTTGTTTCAATCATCCTTCATGGCCACAAGTACCATCTCAATGTCTTCATCAGATTCGGTGTCAGTATCTCTAGCTCTATTCTCACCTAGGTAACAAGCTTTCTTCCCTTTGTCCTTGTAGTCTCAGGTATCTCTTCTGTCAAATTTTTGGTTGCTTTGGTAATCTCTATCATTACTTCTATTAAACTTATTTTTATATGATCTGTCATGACTTCTGCCATCTTTTCTTTTGTTAGGACATCTAGCAGCAAAGTGTTCAATCTCTTTACAATTAAAACAAATTGATGGTAATTTACCTTTGTATCTACCTTTTCCTTTCTGCAATCTTCTATCCATTAGTGCTTCAATCTCATCAAGTCCTTGGTCATCACTATCAATTTCACTATCATTTCTCATAGTGTGTTTGTGACTTGACCTAGTTATTTTCAAAGAAGATTTGAATGCAGACTTAATAGATGGTAAGACACTGTTATCAAAGTTATTCATCTCAAATGAAATCAACCTACCAACCAAACTATCTAGAGTGACATTATTATTTGCTACTACTCTCATTTCTTCTACAGCAGATACTCTTATAGTATAAACATGCAGCAAGGTTCTTAGGATTTTACTTACCACTATTTCTTCTTCAAGTATACTTCCAACTCCTCGGATAGCATTGACTACCTTTTTGATTCTGCAGCTATACTGAGTGATGTTTCCTCCTTCTTTCATTCTTAGGTCATCAAATTTACCTCTTAGGATTTCTGCCTTGGCTCTTAGTACATGAGCATCTCCTCCATGTACTAGCTTCAATTTCTCCCACATTTTCTTTGCAGAGGTGCAAGTTTTGACATCTTCAAATTCAGCATTGGAGAGTGAAGAAGCAAGTTCTATCATCATAGAATTATGCTCATGCTTTTCTCTTAATTGATCAAGTGTGTGAGGTCATGTATGCAACACATATTCAGTATCCAAGTATTGAGTAACATCATTTCCAATACCTGATAGGTGGAGTCTTATCCTACTTTTCCATGATTCAAAGTTTTCCTTATTCAACTTAAGCACATCTCGTTTTCTCATCTTGTGATATTTTTCTTGAGTTGTTAAACTCCCTTTCTGAGTACACAAGCTCTGATACCAATTGTTAGAATAACTGAGAGNGGGGGTGGGCGGGGGTGAATCAGTGGCCTAAAAAATATTCCAAAACTTTATACCACAATTTTAAATCTCTAGTTATCTTTAGTCCTTCAAGATGTATTCCTTTAAATAATCATAACAATTAACTACTGCTCAAAGTTCACTGTTTATCCATTTTCTTAAGATTTACCAAATAGCAGTTTATCCTTTTCTAGATTTTACCGAAATGCAGTAAATAACTTAATGCTTACTGATCAATCCAGATTAGTAATGTGTAAAGAAAACTACTAAAGTAATGACTCATAAACACATTGACACATGAATTTTTATCGTGGAAACCCTGTTAAGAGAAAAACCACTTGGGATCGGTAACCCAAAATTTTCACTCTTCTAAAGTGAGCTCGGTGAAGAGCCAACCCTGTTAAAGGTCACAAACACATTGTTAAGTGCGACCTTGTTAGAGGATTTATCACTAATAGTTAATCACTTGATATCTGGAATTTCACTATGCTATCTTCATGAATTAACCTTTTGATACTCCTTGGGATGTATCTCAATATATAAAGGATTCTTAAATCCTGCTCGGTTAAGAGACTTTTTGAATCAATGGTTAAACTGAAATAGTATCTGATCTGTTCATATAAACAACTTAATCTTGCAAATGTTCAAATCTATTATAAGCTCATAATACCTTTATGATCAATGTCTATATTCAATACCTTTTCTCCACTTCTTTCTTCTCGGTGATGCTGTGCTTCTCTATTGCTCGGTGTCCACATAAATCTTTAGCTCTACTCTTTAGCTTGATTAATTAGGACTGTATAAATTTGTTCTTCACTAGTATTCTCTCCAACATCTTCTTCTTTATTCACACCCTTTTTCATAATGAATTAGCTTGTCTCTTTATAGACATGATTTCACCATTTTTAGGTCCTTGACTTTGTTTTTCTTGGCGTGATCCGCAATTTTCGCCTTTCTTTCTTTAAAGCTTCACTTTAGTTTTATCTCGTAGATTTATCTTAGACAACTAGAATAAAATAGATTTAAAACTCTCGCGTATCTCTGGCTTTTAACTTGTCGATGAAAAAAATGTTATCAACAATTTAACTCCATCTTTATCTCTTTCTAGCTAAGTCTTTTGTCATTTCTGAACTTTAGTTCTTTTCAGTGTTTAACTCCTTGTTAGCTTTGGTCTTGACTTCAGTTGTCCTCAAGCATCTTTGTCCGTCGGGGTTGTCTGTCCGTCGGGTAACACTATGACTTTGCTCGTCGGTAATGCTTGCTCGGGTATCACTGTGACTTTTCTCTCGGGTTTCTCTATCCATCGGGGTGCACTATTCATCGGTGTTTATTTTCACTTAGTGTATACTGAACTTTTATGCATTACTGATAGCATAACCTTTATCTCTCTGGTTCTCTGAAGTCTTTGACACTTTGTATATAACCAATCAGATTATATCAAGTTGACATCAATGACAATACAATACATTTACTGATTTAATGTCTTGCATTAACTTTATGTATCTTGGTGGTCATCAACTTAACATCTTCAAACATTCAATCAGTTATAGTTCATCAATTATTACTCTTTTCTATAACACTTACTAATTAACCTCATAAAGTATCTTAATAAAAAGGGTCTCTCCCACCAAACTATTAAATAATCATTTTCAATTATCACGTATCCTCCATTAAATTAAAAACACTAAAAGCTTGCATTATTAATATTTTAATTAAATTTTAACTATGGTTAACATTAAAGGTTTTTCTAATAAAGAATTAATTTTCCCCAAAGTCATTTAAAAAAAGGGGTGGGGGTGGTGGAATTAAATCCCACCAAAAATCTTTCCCACAAAACTTGAAATTTAGACAATTAAATATTTAAAGCCTCTTTAATTTAAAACAAACTTGGTATGCTCTAACCCTAATTCAAAATTAGGGTTAGGGTGTATTTTCTAAACCCTAATTGAAAAACTGTTCCATTTTCCCTCTCTCTCTCTCTCTCTCT
>MU223584.1:2975608-3002109 GCA_018584345.1 Thuja plicata
ACTAGAGAGAGAGAGAGAGAGAGAGAGAGAGAGAGAGAGAGAGAGAGAGAGGAATGGTTTTCCATTTGGGGTTTAGAAAATACACCCTAACCCTAATTTTGAATTAGGGTTAGGGCATACCGAGTTTTCTTTAAATTAAAGAGGCTTTAAATATTTAATTGTTTAAATTTCAAGTTTTGTGGGGAAGAGTTTTGGTGGGATTTAATTCCACCACGCCCCTCCCCCCTTTTTTTAAATGACTTTGGGGAAAATTAATACCTTTATTAGACAAACTTTCAATGTTAACCATAGCTAAAATTTAATTGAAATATTAATAATGCAACCTTTTAGTGTTTTTAATTTAATGGAGAATACAAAATAATTTAAAATGGTTATTTAATAGTTTGGTGGGAGAGACCCTTCTTATTAAGATATTGTATGATGTTAATTAATAAGTGCTATAGAAAAGAGTAATAATAATAAGTCTTTTCAATTAACTTATACGCAAAAGATATTGAGGTTTTATGGAATTGTGAATAAATTAATCTCAACATTATTTAATAGATAAGTATAATTATAGAGGTAATTATGTTATGACCCTTATTAAAGTATTTTAGCCTTTTTGATAATTAAGATTAAGTGTGGATTTAAGCTTAGGGGTCCATTTAATGTAACTAAATAAGATTAATAATTCTTATTAAATATTATTAAATAAGAATTCTAAGCTAATTTTATTATGGGGATGATTAAAGTACAAGTTATTATTTACATTGAATGTGAATTATTAATTTATTAATTATCCTATCAAACTCTATTAAAGGGGAATTTACAATTAATTTAATGTGAAATAATTAGATACGTTAATATTAATTAATTTGTTTAATATGTTGTTAAACCTTAGTATTAGGGGAACTTAACTAAGGAATTGAATACAAAACTATGTTGTACCCCATTAGTGGATTGACTTAGTTATGAGCCAACTAGACAATTAATCCTTTTTGAAATTGTGGACATATAGTTATAACTATTTCAAGTAATCTTGTTGAGGGATGTTGACATAGGTCATGATCCCCCTCAACCCTAATCGGTTACTATCCAGATTCTGTTAGAGGATTTATTAATTTCAGTGAAGGTGTATCTGTTCGTAGAGAACATAGTGGGATTTTAGTCAACTCTTGGATTTTCTTTAATTGCAACCTTAGTAATATGTTTCAAAAACAAATATTGGTGTGTTTTTGCCCTAAATTTTGGGTATGACATTTTGGTATCAGAGCCTAGATTCGACTCTAGGATCCTTAAATCACTACGTTTCAACTTAAACATTTTGTATCAACTTAAAATTTTTGTTTCAATTTAAAACATGACTTTTTAACTCTAACAATTCCTATACTTGTGTAGGATGCCTTTGATTACACGAAAAGATCACACATGTGGACGAGGCCATAGATGTGCCCCCTCAAAACAAGTTAATTTAGAGTAGGAAGTAGAGGGTGCTAGAGAGGAGTAGAGACCTCCTCTCAAGAAGCCACATAACCTAAACCTAGATGTATTAAATGCTCTTTAGAACCTAAATTGGATTATTCAGGATAGACTTCCA
Organism: Thuja plicata; assembly: GCA_018584345.1. Taxonomy (NCBI): domain Eukaryota; kingdom Viridiplantae; phylum Streptophyta; class Pinopsida; order Cupressales; family Cupressaceae; genus Thuja; species Thuja plicata. Next base: position 2,977,185 of record MU223584.1, read on the forward strand.
CAAGGGGTTCAGTAGGCATAACATAGGGTTTCAAAGGAACATAGAGTAGAGGGAAGAGATAGGACTAATATTTGTCCTCCTAGCCATGTATTGATTTAGGCCAATCAGGATAGTGTGTCACTACACATGTCACAACCACCTCCAGGGATAGTGGCTTGAGTAGTAGAGAGGGCTCCCCAAGATGCAGGGGACCAAATTAGGGATAATTTACACCTTTAACCACCACCATTTACAGGGTCTACACATAGGATTGAGGCTGAGGCTTGGCTCTTGAGCTTGGAGTGATGCTTTGGGTTGCGCCATTATGGGAGAAATCTAAGAGCACATTTTTCTATACACATTTTGAGAGGGATTGCTTCTACATGGTGGAGGCAGGAGGAATTCAAGAGTGACCTAGCTATTGACACCCTCTCTTGGGACACATTTTTGGATAGGTTTAGGGACAAATATCTATCAGAACATTTTAGGTAGTGTCTCATCGACAAGTTTCATGATCTCTTGTAGAGGGGACTCTCATTGATGCAGTATGAGAGAAAGTTTCTCAAAATCTTACCCTATGTAGACTACATGAGAGATGAGAAAATAAGAGCATGAACTCTTTTGTAAAAGGTTTGAATTCTTCATTATCAGGTCCTATACACATGGAAACACCAATGATGCTTCATGAAGCCATTGAAAAGTATTTAATGGTAGAGGAGGTATAGGGCAGGACACATGACTCACAAGATCAGTTTCAAAACTAAAATCCCACACCTCAATCTTTCTATTTTCATAAAACCCATTGGAAGGGGAACCAAAAACATTCACCTGGGTCATATAAACCCCCTCAACCACAAAAATAGTCTCAACAGGGTTAGAGATAGAGGTCTCCTCACGGGCATCAGGGATCCAAGCCCAAACAGTGGCAGACACATGGTCCTAGGAGGGATCAGAGGTCATAGGTACCATCCACACCCCCAGCTCAGACTCAACAGTCCTGCAAGGGTGGCTTTAGTGGATCTAGTAGGACATGAGGGTCACAGTTTACTAGAACTCAGAGTGTACAAATACAGACACATGGACCTTGATACACATGTGATGCCATGGGGCACTTTTCTAGAGAGTGTCCCTAGGCAGGTAGTCAACAAATAAGAACATCATAGCCCATAATTGGGGATATGAGTAGATCCCATAGAGTATTTGCAATGGTTGATAACCACCAGGCAGAGCACCAGACCACAGTTATTGAGGTCACATGTATTATTAGAGGTAACAATGTTATGATTTTATTTGATTCTGGTGCTACTAATTCATTTATTTCTCCATTGGTTGTGGTGTGTTGCAGGCTAGTGATGTCTAGGAAATATGTTAGATGGGAGGTAGAGTTGGCCACAAGATCTATAGTATCCGTTACCTCTTTGGTTAGGGATTTTTAGATATAGATTGGTGACATGACCACCTTAGTAGATATCTTCATTACCCCTCTTGGACCTCTTAGGTTATGAAAGGATTATCGATAGTTGAATAAATTAACCATTAAGGACTGATATTCACTCCCTTGGATTGATGACTTGTTTGATCAACTATAGGGTACCCATGTATTCTCCAACATAGATCTAAAATTGAGGTACCATCAGTTGAGGATTGTAAAGAGTGATATGCATAAGACAACATTCCAGACTAGATATGGACATTATGAGTTCACTATTGTACCATTTGGTCTTATGAATGCTCCTACTATGTTCATGAGCCTCATGAATAAACTATTCTATACTTTCCTTGACAGATTTGTTGTAGTTTTCCTTGATGACATGTTGATTTATTATCGTGATGAGAAGGAGTTGTTAGTAATAACTGAGAGGGGGGGGGGGGGGAATCAGTGGCCTCAAATTTTTNGGGGGGGGGGGGGTGAATCAGTGGCCTCAAATTTTTATCCTTTAATCACTAACCACCAATAAAATAAACCTCAGATTATTAAGTCCCTACAAGATGCATGCCATGAAATACTTATAATGATTAACTGTCTTTCGGTTTTCCTTGTTTGTCCTTATTATCTTTAATTACCGATATGCAGTATAACTATTTACCGAAATACAGTAAATAAGTAGAGTATATCGATACATCTAGAAATGCATACGTGAAATGTAAAACAGTAAAGTAATAAACCATACACACATAACACTTGGATTTTTAACGTGGAAACCCTGTTGAGGGAAAAAATCACTGGGACCGGTACCCCAAATTTTCACTCTTCTAAAGTGAGCCTTGTTAAGAGCCAACCCTGTTAAAGGTTAAAAACACACTGTTAGGTGTGACCTTGTTATAGGATTTTATACATATAGGTTGTCACTTAGTATTGGGAAACTCAGTTTTCTACCATCCTTGAATCAACCTCTTTCTTAGACTGTCAATAGGCTTTAGGCAAATCTAGTGCTACTTTCATGAATCAAGCTTTTTGGCACTCCTTGGGATGTACCTCAATATATAGAAGACTATTAAGTCCTACTTTGTTAAGAGACTTGATGCTTCAATGGTTAAACTGAAACAAAATGACCTATTTCTAATGTAACTTGAATTATAGATTTTTAGATCTATTTAAGTACATTACCTCTTTGATCAATATATCAATTCAATTCTTTGTGCTCCACAGTTTCTTCTCTGTGATGCTGTGCTCATTGTTTGTCAGTGTCTACAAAATTCTTTAGCTCTCCCTTATCTTGAATGATCAGGACTATATGAAGTTATCCTTCATCAATTTCTCTTTAGCATCTTCTTTTCATTCACTCCCCTTAATCCCTTTTTCATGAATGTCATTAGAAATGAATTAAGCTTGTCTCTTATATAGATATGATATTCATTAATTCTTGATTCTTGATTCTTGATTCTTGGTGTGAAAAACAATCTAGCCAATATGATTTAAAGAATAAATCCTAATTTATCTCATAGTTATCTTCTTGCCAATTGTACAAATCTTCTTTAAATCAATCACTTAACTTTGGTCGAATAAAACAATGAAAACAACCAGTTAAGTCTATCTTTAGCTCTTGCGAGCTAGATATTTTTTTATTTTTTGGACTCTCTATTCCGTCGGTCAATTCTTCAGTTAGTCATCGGTTACAACTGCCAGTTCCATTGGTGTGACTTCAGTTAGCTTTGGGATCTCCGTCTGTTGGGCATCATTGGATTTTACTTGTCGGGCAATTTGTTTTTCAGCTCGTCGGGCATCCTGTGATTTTTATTCGTCGGGCAACACTGTCTTCTACTCATCGGGCATCTTGTGATTTTTCTTCATTGGGAAACACTGTCTTCTACTCATTGGGTATCAATGTGAATTTTCTTCTTGGGCTTTACCAATGGTGTGCACTCCGTCGGTGTTGTCTGTCACTTAGTGAATACTTGACTTTTATGCATTGCTGGAAGCATAACCTTTGTTCCATTGATTCTCTGAAGTCTTTGGCATTATATACATGACCTTATAGACTATGTCAAGTTGACATCAACGACAATACAAACCATTAACTAATTTAATACCTTTCATTATCTTCAACTTAATATTATCAAACATTCAATCAGTTATATGTCATCAATCTCTCCCTTTGGCATTGATGGGAACAAAACTTATATTATCACACTATACTATTTCAAATACAATATGAAATACAATTTTTGAGATTTATCAACTACCAATCTTTGTTTGATAACCGATAAATGTCTGAAATTTGATAGCTTTGTTTTATCTTAGATTTGATTCTTGCAGCTTTCTATTTTCTGATGTGTTGAATCTTCCCTGGTGTCAATTTCTGATCTGATGTCTTGTCCTCATTTCAAAAAATTTCTCTTCATGTAATCTTTCATACAATTTTATCTCCCTTAGGATATAATCTCTCCATGTTGGAGTGATCTAATAATGGATAATCTCTCTTTCTTTTCGAAAAAGAATGTGATAATATGGATAATCTCTCTCCCTTTGACAAAAACACCAATCAAATTTGAAACAGTGTCTGTTGTCAATTGTTTTAAATATCTGACATTCATGTCAAGTAATCATTCTCCTCTTATCCATAATATATTCCTTGAATTTTCCTTATCTATCAGCAATACAACATTATGCTTTGGTGCTTGGTTCTGATATATACCTATATGTATATAGATGTAGCTTTGAAGTTCTTCTCTTTGCTTGCATCAATATTTTTGATGTTCTGATAATATATAAGTTGATGCAGCCTTCAGTCTTTTACTGACTGGTAGACAAGGGTTTGACCCCCAGTCTCTTTCTTAGGTACTCAAATGTATCTTTGGGTAGTGGCTTGGTGAAGATTTCGGGCAACTGTTCTTTGATTGCACATACTCAAGTGTCACTTGTTTTTCTTGAACTTGTTCTCTCAAATAATGATACTTGATTGCAAGGTGTTTAGTCTTTGCATGCATGACTGGATTTTTGGAAATATTTATTGCACCAATGTTATCACAATAGATAACTACTGGTTTGAATATTTTCATATTCATGCCTTCCAGCAGCTGTTTGATCCATGCAATATTTGAGCAATTTGCAGCAGCAACAACATACTCTGATTTTGCAATAGACTGAGAGATGCATCCTTGCTTCTTACTAATCCATGTGACAAGTCTCTCACCCATAAAGAATTCTCCTCCAATTGTGCTCTTTTGGTCATCAAGATTTCTAGCCCAATCAACATCGGTAAACACCTTTAGTTCAAATTTGCCTTCTCTTCTATACCATAAGCCAAATTCCTCAGTATTATTCAGATATCTTAGGATTATTTTCATAGAAGTCATATGTGATTCCCTGGGGTTAGCAGAAAATCTAGCAATAATTCCTACTGAATGTGCAATATCTGGTCTAGTGTGTACAACATACATGAGTTTTCCAATCATTAATCTGTACAAAGTCTGATTTACCTCTGTTGTCTTGTCCTCCTTTGTCAACTTACTGCCAGTAGCCATTGGTGTTCCAACTGGTTTGGATTCTTCCATCTTGAATATTTTTAGGACCTCTTTGATGTACTTGGACTGTGTAATGAAAACACCTTCACTTTGTTGAATGATTTGTAGACCAAGAAAGAACTTGATCTCTCCAAACATAGACATCTTGAATTCTTTTCTCATCTCATTAGAAAATTATTTGCATAGCATATCATTGCCTCCAAATACGATGTCATCAACAAATATTTTAGCTATCAAAGTGTTAGCATCAGTATCTTCTTTTAAATAAAGATTGATGTTTTCACTAGTCCTTATGAGTCCAATACTTATTAGATAGGAATGAAGTCATTCATACCAGGCTCTTGGAGCATTTTTTAATCCATACAAGGCTTTATGAAGTCTACATACCATGTTCCTCTTGTCTGGATCTACAAACCCTTCTGGTTGCTCAATGTATACCTCTTCTTCAAGTATTCCATTTAAGAATGCTTACTTGACATCCATTTGATATACTTTGAATCCTTTGTATGCAACATAAGCAAGTAGTATTCTCACTCCTTCTAGCCTAGCATTATATGCAAAGGTGTCTCCATAGTCTATACCTTCCTCTTGTGCATACCCTTTGCATACTAGTCTTGCTTTGTTCCTTGTGACTTGTCCATTCTCATTCAACTTATTAATGAATATCCATTTTGTACCGATGACATTCTTTTCATCTGGTCTTGGCACAAGTGACCATGTTTTTTTCTTCTCAATCTGCTCAATCTCATCATTCATAACACTTATTCATTCCTCATTATCTAGTGTAGCATTGACAGATTTTGGCTCAAACTCACAAATTAAACAACTTGAGTTTAAAGACTTACTTCTTATTCTTGTACCAACTTTCTTATCTCCTATGATCTGGACCTCTAGATGGTTCTTCCTTAAATATCTTGCAAGTATAGGTACAGTCCTTTATCTATTAGCTTGATCATTATTTTGATCTCCATTCTATTCTTCATCACCTTGCACATTTTCTTGATCATTATCTTGACCGTCGGTATTTGCAGCCTGATGTTCTAGAGCAGTGATTTGTAGCTCTGCTGCTCTATATTTTTGGTAGGGTAGAGCATCAAGTTCCACATTGTAAGTGAACTTATTATAGTCCTCTAGCTTTTTAGTGCTTTCTTGTTCATTCTTCTCTACAAATTCATCTATCTTTACATTTGCACTTTCAATAATTTTGTTAGAGGCTTTGTTTAGACATTTGTAAGCCTTGCTCTTGGTAGAATACTCTAGAAAAATTCCTTCATCACTCTTGGAGTCAATTTTTCCATTTCTATCATCTTTTAAGATATAACATTGACTACCAAATTTTTTGAAATAACTTACATTGGGTGTGTATCCATACCATAGCTCATAAGGTGTCTTCTTGGTGTCTTTCTTCAGTTGTACTCTGTTTAGGGTGTAAACAGCAGTGCTGACAGCTTCTCTCCAGAATATTTGGGTGATTCCTTTTTCTATCATTAGTGTTCTAGCACAATCAACTATTGATCTATTCCTTCTTTTAGCAATCCCATTTTGCTGTGCTGTTCTTGGTGCAGAAACCTATCTTTTTATACCATGCTCATTACAAAAGTTAGTGAATTCATTTGATATAAACTCACCTCCTCTATCTGATCTTAAACATTTTAGATCCTTACCACTTTGTTTCTCTACCAAAGCCTTATACCATTTAAACATCTTGAATGCTTCAGATTTATCTTTTAGAAACATGAATGCCATCATTCTAGAGTAATCATCAACAAAGAGAATAAAATATCTATCTCCATAATAACTCTTTATCCTCATAAGTCCACATAGACCAGTATGGACTAATTATAGAATTGCATCATATGTATGAGTTTTTCTTTTGAAACTAGACTTTGTCATTTTACCTTTTTGACAATTTTTACACATGATATTGTCGGGCTTGGTCATTGTCGTCAAGCCTCTGACATTTCTCTTTTTGCTAATTTTAATCATGTTGTAAAAATTCACATGACACAATATTGTGTGCCACAACCATATGTCCTCATTCATAGCAATCAAACAAGTGGAGTCAGTATCATTCAGATAGAATAAGTTACCTTTTGTCTGCTCACCGGTACCAATCAAATTTCTAGATTTGTTGAAGATCTTTGCCTTCTTATTTTCAAATGCTACTTTGTGACCTAAATTATTTAGCTGAGAGACACTTAATAGATTATAATTCAATCCATTTACCCAATAAGCATTCTCACATTTTATCTGGTTATTTAACATTATTGTTCCTCTACCTTCAACTGGACAAGGTGTGTCATTTCCTATTCTTACTGATCCGCCTTTGTAGTATTCAAAAGTCTCAAACTTTTGTTTATCACCAGTCATATGATGAGTGCAGCCACTATCTATGATCCAAACATAACTTTTACTAATTTTAGATATGAGAGCTATTTCTACATACCTTTCATCATCATCATTTGAATCATCCTTTACAGCTACAAACACCATCTCAATATCTTCATCAGATTCGGTGTCAGTATCATGATAATTTAATTTTTCTAGGTAGCTAACCTTCTTTCCTTTGTCCTTGTAGTATTGGGTATCTCTTCTTTCTAATTGTTAGTGTCTTCTGTAATCACCTCTGTCAGACTTTTTTCTCAAAAAATCTGTCATTACTTCTGTCATCTTTTATTTTGTTAGTACATCTTGCAGCAAAGTGTCCAATCTCGTTGCAATTAAAGAAAACAAGTGGTAATTTACCTTTGTATTTACCTTTGCCTCTCTGCAGTCTTCTGGCCATAAGTGCTTCAATTTCATCAAGATCATCTTCTTCATTTTCACTATCACTATCTTTTCTTATAGTGTCTTTGTAACTTGATTTACTTATTCTCATAGAAGTTTTGAATGCAGACTCTATGTTTGGTAAGACAATATTATCAAAGTTATTCATTTCAAATGAAATAAGTCTTCCAATTAAACTGTCTAGAGTAACATTGCTATTTTCTACAGCTCTCATTTCTTGAATGGCAGATACTCTAATAGCGTAGGTAGGCAGTAAGGTTCTTAGAATTTTAATTACCACTGTATCTTCCTCTAGTACACCTCCAACTCCCCGGATAGCATTGACAACCTCTTTAATTCTTGTGCTGTATTGAGTGATATTTTCTCCTTCTTTTATTTTGAGATCATCAAAATTTTCTCTAAGGATTTCTGCCTTGGCTCTCAAATCATTTTTGTCACCACCATGTACAAGCTTCAATTTGTCCCACATTTGCATTGTAGATTTTCATTCTTTGGCATCTTCAAATTTAGCATCGGAGAGTGAGGAAGCAAGCTCTATCATCATGCCGTTATGCTCATGATTCTCTCTCATTTGTTCAACTATTGGTGCTCCTGTGGGAAACACATATTTAGTTTCAAGGAATTGAGTAACATCATTACCAATACCTGATAGGTGGAGTCTTATTCTACTTTTTCATGAAGCAAAATTTTCTTTTTTCAATTTGGGCACATCTCATCTGTTCATCTTGTGATCTTTGACTTAGGTCTTGAAACCTTACTTCTAAGCACACAAGCTTTGATACCAATTGTTAGTAATAACTGAGAGGGGGCGGGTGAATCAGTGGCCTCAAATTTTTATTCTTTAATCACTAACCACCAATCAAATAAACCTCAGATTATTAAGTCCCTACAAGATGCATGCCATGAAATACTTATAATGATTAACTGTCTATCGGTTTTCCTTGTATGTCCTTATTATTTTTAATTACCGATATAAAGTATAACTATTTACTGAAATACAGTAAATAAGAAGAGTATACCGATATATCTAGAAATGCATATGTGAAATGTAAAACAGTAAAGTAATAAACCATACACACATAACACTTGAATTTTTAACGTGGAAACCTTGTTGAGGGAAAAAACCACTGGGACCGGTACCCCAAATTTCCACTCTTCTAGAGTGAGCCCTATTAAGAGCCAACCCTATTAAAGGTTACAAACACACTATTAGGTGTGACCTTGTTAGAGGATTTTATACATATAGGTTGTCATTTAGTATCGGGCAACTTAGTTTGCTACCATCCTTGAATTAGCCTCTTTCTTAGACTGTCAATAGGCTTTAGGAAAATCTAGTGATACTTTCATGAATCAACCTTTTTGGCACTCCTTGGGATGTACCTCAATATATAAAAGACTGTTAAGTCCTGCTCTATTAAGAGACTTGATGCTTCAATGGTTAAACTAAAACAAAATGACCTGTTTCTAATGCAACTAGAATTGTAGATTTTCATATCTATTTAAGTACATTACCTCTCTGATCAATATATCAATTCAATTCTTTGTGCTCCACAGTTTCTACTCTGTGATGCTATGCTCACTGTTTGTCAGTGTCTAAAGAATTCTTTAGCTCTCCCTTAGCTTGATTGATTAGGACTGTATGAAGTTATCCTTCATCAGTTTCTCTTTAGCATCTTCTTTTCATTCACTCCCCTTAATCACTTTTTTCATGAATGTCATTGGAAATGAATTAAGCTTGTCTCTTATATAGACATGATGTTCCTTAATTCTTGATTCTTGATTCTTGATTCTTGGCATGAAAAATAATCTAGCCAATCTGATTTAAAGAATAAATCCTGATTTATCTCGTAGTTATCTTCTTGCCAACTGTACAAATCTTCTTTAAATCAACACTTAACTCTGGTCAAATAAAACAATGAAAACAACCAGTTAAGTCTATCTTTAGCTCTTACTAGCTAGATATTTTGTCATTTTCTAAACTCTCTGTTCCATCGGTTAATTCTTTAGTTAGTCATCGGTTACAACTGCCAGTTCCGTCGGTGTGACTTCAGTTAGCTTCAAGATCTCCATTCGTCAAGCATCATTGGATTTTACTTGTCGGGCAATTTTGTTTTTATCTCGTCGGGCATCTTGTGATTTTGCTTCATCGAGAAACACTATATTCTACTCATGGGTATCACTGTGACTTTCCTTCTTGGGCTTTACCGATGGTGTGCACTCTGTCGGTGTTGTCTATCACTTAGTGAATACTTGACTTTTATGCATTGCTGGAAGCATAACCTTTGTTCCATTGATTCTCTAAAGTCTTTGGCATTATGTACATGACCTTATAGACTATATCAAGTTGACATCAATGAAAATACAAACCATTAACTGATTTAATGCCTTGCATTATCTTCAACTTAATATTATCAAACATTCAATCAGTCATATGTCATCAGGAGCACGAGGAGCACTTGAGGTAGGTATTGCAGTGATTGAGGGAAATTCATTTGTATGGAATTTTTTCAAAGTGTGCCTTCTTCAGATCAGAGGTCAGATATTTAGTCCATGTTATTTCAGGTAATGGGATCTCAGTGGACCCATCAAATATTAATTCCATCTTGGATTGTCCAGTACCTACCACTATGACCAAGGTCATAAGTTTCAAGGGTCTACTTGTGGTGCAGGAGCACCTAGGCTTATCCTTAATTCTAGTTGTTTTTTGGCTTGTACTTACCTTAGCTAAGTCAGTAGAGTTTGGATTTAACCTTAGAAGGTCTTTCAAGTGTGTACCTAGGTGGATTTGACTAGGTTCAATCCAAACTAGATGTTATGCTTTATTAGTGGTTACCGATAGATTAAGCCTAAAAGTGGTAAAATGGATCCAAAATACATCAAGGCTTAGGAAAGGGTATGACGATGAATAAAATGGTTTCTAGGATTTTTTTACATCATTCTAGGTTGGTTTTAGATCATTGGAGTTTGTTTTATGCAAAGTTTTCAAAGTTGTCCACATGTTGCATGACAACATTTTTAACTTTTGAAAGTTGCATGACAACATTTGGAAGAATAAGATTACTTTCAAAGAATGATAATGGTTAGTTAATGTAACAACCTAAAATCATGGGGAAGGAATATTTAGACATGTAGGATTCTATTTCCCGAGGTAGTGTGATGTAATGATTGATTTGAATTTGAAGGAGACGCTCTGAGTTTTGGTTTTTGCTTACAGTCGACTTGTTTTGAGTTCATAAGTTAGTAGATGGATTGAACTAAGTGATCCAGTGTTACACTAGTGTGGTAGAGATAGTTTTAAGAACCTTTCATTCAGTAGTAAAGTTTCCTTGAGTTCAATAGATTAGCTTTTCAAATTGTTTTGGAAGTAGTATAGTTGCTGATGTTGTTTTAGCAGTTTTAGGAAACATGGCTCCCCCATAGCTCTCCACCATGAAAATCATCATGAATATGAGGGATATGGAAGGGAATCCATTGTACAGTGTACATATGATTGGAGGATCTTAGAAGAGTCAGCTAGATAATTTTAAGGTCATGCCCTAGGAGAGTCTAGTGTGCCCAGTTAGGTGCATGAAAGTGTTTTGATGGTGTGTAATTGCAGGGGAAGGATTGGGAGAATGAAACAAAGAATGGTTTCAATAGCATAGAGGACCTATAGTTACCTCTTAAGAGGATTAGGCATTTTCCAATCCATTAAGATATATTTCCAAGTAGAAATCAGAATACTGCACAAAACTAGCCCTATTTTCCCTATTAGCCCTGAATTCTAGGTACCTACTGTAAGGAAGCCCTAGAACCCTAAGACCACCAAAATCATGTGTATATTGGAAAAGGGTGTCTGAATATAAAATTTTATTTTGGGGTTGTTTGGGATTTTTGTGAGTGAAGTGAGGAAAGCCAACTGTATAGGGCTAATTGACCTATTAGGCCTAAAAGACTAGTTTCAGAGATTGTCTTGAGATCGTTTACAAAAATATTGATGACCTATTATAATAACATAATATGGGAGGAAATAATTTTTCTCAACAATAATTTCACCCTCTACAACACTTGTGATGGAATGGTGATGAAAAAGAACTTGGAATCTTCCAAGTTCAAGTAAGTGATTGAGGAGCATTTGGTTGATAGTTACTCCTAAGGTGAAGCACAAAGGAGACCAACTCATAGAGTGATGTTGGAGTGGTTCTAGGCTAGCTAAGCCAAAAATTGGAAGGTGCTAGAGGAGAAAGTAGGATCTTTTGGAGAATAGGAACTTGAAGTGTCCTAGAAGAGTTTATGCAAGCACACCTTTGAGAGTTCCTAGCAGATTGGTATCAGAGCCAATAAGATTTGGCTTGTGGTGAATGTTCCAACCAGCAGAGTCAACAGGAGAGTCTACAATGGTGACAAATGAAGAGTTGGAAAATAAAGTGGATGAGATAGAAGAAGAGAATAGATTTCTCCAAGAGAGATTGACACAATTAGAACACAAAGTGGACCAAGTAGAAGAAAAGACTGAAGAAGTGAAAGATAAAGTTGAAGGAAAAAAGAAAGGAAATAGCCTTAGATGATGAGGTCCTTGAAGCTGACCCTGTCCTCATTGAAGAACCATTGTTGAAGGAAATAAAGGATTTGATTGGTAAGGCATTAGAAGGAGTTCTGATCTTCACTGGAAAGATGGAACCAGTGATAGTCCTATATTAGATTGAAGGGCAAGAAAATCACTTTGAATGTGATGGTATAACTGAGGCACAAGAAGTGAAAGTGGCAAAGGCTAGACTAAGAGGGTCTACCCTCACTTGGTGGAAATTTATCCAAGATGAGAGAGAAAAGGTAGGAAAGAGACCCATTTCTACTTGGAAGGTTATGGTAGCCAAAATCAGAGAAGCACATGTACCTAAAGACTATGAGATTTAGTTGCATAAAAAGAGACAAAGTCTTAGACAAAAAGACTTGGATGTTAACTCTTATACTGAAGAGTTTTGAAGGATATGCATGAGATTCAGAATTAGAGAAGAGGAAAGTGTGAATGTAGCTATATACCTTAATGGTCTTAAGTGGAATATACAAGATGAACTAATTTTTCTTACTCCTACCACTGTCCAGAGATGCCACAAAATTTCCATAAAGGTGGAAGAGAAGTTGAGAAAGAAACAAAACTCAAGCAATACAAGAAGAAGAGGTAGAGGAAGAGATAACAAAGGACATATAAGTGGATATGGTGGTAGAAATTAAAATTCCAAGAACCAAGTAGAGACTAAGTTGACAGAACAACAAGAAGGAAGCTCAAGAAGAGGAAGCTTCAACAGAGGAAGAAGCTCTAACAATAATTGGAGAGGAAGAGGCAATAGCAAAGGAAGAGTTTCCTATTTTTCTACAAAAAAATGTTATCACTATAATCAGATGGGACATCCTACCTATTGGTGTCTAGGGAAAGGCTCTACTTCTCAAGGAGGGGAAAAAAGAGTTAACTTTGTGCAAGAGAAGTCTAATGGAGGAAATGAACACCTTGAGGTACCCCTAGAATCATAGGAAGGAGACAATCCAATGATAAGAAGAACACTGATCAAGGAAATAGTGAGAGAGGAGCTAAGCTAGAGAAGATCAATTTTCAAAGTGAAATTCAAGATGATGGGTAAAGTATGTAGAGTTATCATTGACTCAGGGTCTACTGATAATATAGTGTCATAGGAAGCTATTAATAAGCTAAAGATGAAGAGGATTCCACATAGTAACGCATATAAGGATACTTGGTTAAACAAAGGACAACATGTCCTTTTGAATGAACAAGCATGGGTGGACTTCTCAATTGGAAGATATAAGGATAAATTATTGTGTGATGTCATACCTATGGATGCATGTCACCTATTACTTGGAAGACCATGGAAATTCGATATACATGCCATGCATGATGGAGCTAAGAATTCATACTCCTTCAAGAAGGATGGTGTGACTTTCAAAATCTAGTCATTGTTGGAAAAAGGAGAAGGAATTCAGGTCCTAATGTTCTATTGATGAGTGAGAAGGAGTTACTACAAGCTCTAGAAGAAGGAGAGGGAGTAGCATATGCTTTGGTTTTGAAGCCAAAGGAAGAAGATGTAGAAAAGACAGTCAAGAAGACAAAGATTCCATTTGAAGTACACGAGCTACTTAAGGAGTATAATGACATCGTCAGTGATGGAAAACCAGAAAGCCTACCCCCTAAAAGAGCTATTAGTCACCACATAGACTTTATCCCAGGAGCTACCCTTCCTAACAAAGCTGCCTATAAGATGACCCCTTAACAAAATGAGGAAATTGCCAAGCAAATCCAAGAGCTCCTAAACCAAGGGCTCATTAGAAAGAGTATTAGTATATGTGTAGTGCCCATTGTCCTAGCACCCAAAAAGGGAGGAAATTTGAGGCTATGCACTGATTCCAGAGCCATTAACTAAATCACCATTATCTATATCTATCATCACCATGAGTCTCTGATCCATTGTCAAAATCACCGCTCGCCAGAAAATAGATAGGGCTATAATTCAAAAACTATAAGCCCTAAACTAATCTTCCTTTGCACCAGGGGGGCTATGGGGCCCTACTATTCTAAAGGGTGGGTGGAACCATTTCTGTCGCCTACTCAACAATCATTTATGCCATTGCTCATGCAACTATCGATGGCATCCATCTATACACCATAGAATAGTAGGGGCCCCTACCCCACCCCCATTGTATATGAGTTTGGGCATGTTGGGCCCTAGTAGAATTAATTGTGCCAGTTCTTGGAGAGAGTTTATGTTTATAGGTTTCCTATTCCTTGAATAGAAGACCTATGGTTTGTTTAGGAGGAGCAAGTTATTTTACGAAGATTGACAGAAAGAGTGGTTATCATCAAATTAGAGTCAATGAGGGAGATGAATGGAAGAATCCCTTCAAAACTACAGAAGGTTTATATGAATGACTTGTGATTCCATTTGGGCTATCTAATGCCCCATCTACATTGATGAGTCTGATGAATGAAGTGCTCAATGACTACATTGGTAAATTTGTTGTAGTATATATGGATGATATCCTAATCTTTAGTAGGACTAAAGAATAACACTTGAAACATCTACAAATTGTGTTCAAGAGGCTGCATGAATAGAAGTTGATGATCAACTTGGACAAGTTTGAATTCCTAAAATATGATTTGGTATATATTGGGTTTGTATTGTCTCATGGAAACCTCAAGATGGATCCAAGCAAAGTGGAAGCTATTGTCAACTGGCCTACTCCCAAATCTGCAATAGAGGTGTAAATATTTCATGGTTTAGCTCAATATTATAGGAAGTTCATTAAGCAATTTAGTGATATTTGTACTCCTATGCTAGACACCATAAAGGGTGGAATGAAGACTCATTTTCTATGGAATGAGAAAGATGAAAAAGGATTTGAGTTGTTAAAAAAGAAGATTTCCACTTAACCTATCTTAGTGTTACCAAGTTTTGAGAATCTTTTCACAGTTGAGTGTGATGCTAACAATGTTTCCATTGGGGTAGTTCTAAGACAAGAAGGGAGATAAGTGGCTTTCCATAGTGAGAAGCTCAGTGATGCTAAGAGGAAGTATTCTTCCTATGACTTAGAGATGTATGCTCTATTCCAAGCACTAAGAAAATGGAGGCATTATCTGCTTCCAAAGGAATTTGTGGCATATTCAGACAATCAAGCACTTAGATTTCTGAATTCACAAGACAAGCTCAGTTACAAGCACACGAAATGGGTGGAGCATTTGCAGGCTTACACCTTCCACATCAAACACAAGAAAGAAGTGCAAAACAAAGTTGTTGATGCACTTAGTAGAAGGATTCTGATAGTACAAGAAGTACAACTATAGAGCATGGGAATTGATAGTTTCAAGGACTTATATGCATAGGATGAAGACTTTAGAGAAGCATACAAGATATGTAAAGAGTATAAGAATCATTTCCATAGTGAATTTTCTGAATATACTATGAAAAGTGATCTATTGTTTAAAGGGAGTCAATTATGTGTCCCTAGAGGATCAATTAGGGAAAATCTGATCCAAGAGAAGCACAATGGTGCACTTAGTGGTCATTTTGGAGTCAAAAAGACTCAAGAGTTAGTACAGAGGTTTTACTTTTGGCCTAAAATGAATTTGGATATCAGAAAGTATGTGCAATGTTGTGTGGTGTGTTAGAAAGCCAAGGGCACATCCTCCAATGCAGGCCTTTATCAACTTCTCTCAATTCCAAGTAGACCTCAGGAATGTTTAAGCATGGATTTTGTTGTGGCATTGCCAAAGACTAATCAAGGAATGGACAATATCTATGTCATTATGGATAGATTCAGTAAGATGGAACATTTTTTCCCATGTAAGATAGTGCATGATGCTTGCCACATTGCACAATTGTTCTTCAAGGAAGTGGTAAGGATCCATGGCTTACCCCTAAGCATAGTATCAAACAAAGATACTAAATTCATGAATCAATTTTGGAAGACATTGTGGCACAAATTGGGAAGCAATCTTTCCTTTGGGTCTGCATATCAACCTCAACCAGATGGCCAAACTAAAGTAGTTAACAAAAGCCTTTGGAAGCTATTGAGGTGTCTCACAAAGGAGTATGGTCAGACTTGGGATCAACTCCCAGGACAAGTAGAATATGCATACAATGATACTGTGAATAGGACTACTGGAAAGAGTCCTTTTGAGATTGTTTATGGATTGCACCCTAGAGGCATATTTGAGCTCTGGGATATGAAATATGGAGCCAAGGGTAGTGGTTATGCTAAAGAATTTTCACACTCCATGAAAGAGGTGCATGAAACAATGAGAATGACTCTAATAGAGAATATTGCAAAGATCAAACAAAAAGTAGATGAAAGGAAAAAGGAAGTTCATTTCCAAGTAGGGGTTCTTGTTATGGTCCATCTGAATAAAGAAAGGTTACAAAAGGGAGTACCAAATAAGTTGCAGATGAGAAGATTGGGGCCATGCATTATTCTAGCCAAATATGGTAACAATGCCTAAAAGGTAGATCTCCTTGAGGATATTGGTTTGTCTCCACTCTTCAATGTTGTAGATTCAATACTCTATAAGGGGCCTACTCCAGATCTAGATCAGAGTCTTACTGAGGTTATACAAGAGGTGGAAGATCTAAATCTGAACCCTACACCACCTAAGAGGGCATAAAAGATACTTTATTCAAGGGCCTACAAGAAAACCAAATAGAGGAAATACTATGAGAATCTAATCAAATGGCATGGACAAGGTGATGCAGAGGCTACTTGGATCAAGGAAGCAAAGTTCAAGAAGTTGGGCATTGATTCCAACTTTCTCAATCCAAGGGTGGATTGAAATATTTTCATTTGGGGAGGATGGTGTAGGAGCACCTAGGCTAATCCTCAATTCTAGTTGTGTTTTGTCTTGTACTGGAATTATCCAAGTTAGTAGATTTTGTATTTTACCATAGAATGTCTTGAAAGTGTGTACCTAGGTGGATTTGACTAGGCTCAATCCAACCTAAATGTCATGCTTTAATAGTGGTTAGTGGTAGATTAAGCCTAAAAGTGGGAAAATGGATCCAAAATCCATCAAGGCTTAGGAAAGGGTAGGAAGATGCCTAAAATGGTCTCTAGGATGTTTTTCCATCATTCTAGGTCGGTTGGAGATCATTGGAGTTTGTTTTATGCAAAGTTCTCCACATGTTGCATGACAACATTTGCAACTTTTGAAAGTTGTATGACAACATTTGGAAGAATAGGATTCATTTCAAAGAATGATGATGGATAGTTAATGTAATGGCCTAAAATTATGGGGAAGGCATATTTAGACATGGAGGATCATATTTCTTGAGGCAGTGTGATGTAATGATTGATTTGCATTTGAAGGAGAAGCTCTGAGTTATGGTTTTTTCTTACAGTTGAATTGTTTTGAGTTCATGAGTTAGTAGATGGATTGAAATAAATGATCTAGTGTTACATTAGTGTGGTAGAGATAGTTTTAAGAACCTTTCATTCAGTAGTGAAGCTTCCTTGAGTTCATTAGATTAGCTTTTCAAATTGTTTTGCAAGTGGTATAGTTGCTGGTGTTGTTTTAGTAGTTTTAGGAAACATGGATCCCCATAGCTCTCCACCATGCAAATCATCATGAATCTAAAGCATATGGAAGGGAAGCCATTGTAAAATATACATGTGATTGGAGGAGCTCCAAAGAGTTAGCTAGCTAATTTTAAGGTCATGCCCTAGGCGAGTCCAGCGTGCCCAATTAGGTGCATGACAACGTTTTGATGGTGTGTAATAGTAGGGAAGGATTGGGAGAATGAAACCAAGCATGGTTTTAGTAGCATAGTGGTCATATAGTGACCTCTTGAGAGGATTAGGAATTGGCTAATCCATTAATATAGATTTCCAAGTATAAATCAGAATACTCCACAAAAATAGCTCTATTTTCCCTATTAGCTCTGAATTCTAAGAACCTACTGTACGGAGACCCTAGAACCATAAGACCACAAAAATAATTTATATCTTGGAAAGTGGTATCTAAATATAAAATTTTCTTTTTGGGTTGTTTGGGAGTTTTGTGTGTGAAGTGAGGAAAAGCCACTATATAGGGCTAATTGACCTATTAGGCCTAAAAGACCAAATTCAGAGATTGTCTTAAAATAATTTACAAAACTGATCTATTCTAATGGGATTATATGGGATGAAATAATTTTTCTCAACAATAAATTCACCCCTGTAGCACTTGTGACAGAATGGTGATGAGAAATCACCTGGAATCTTCCAAGGTGGAGTAAGTGATTGAGGAGCATTTGGTTGATAGTTAACCCTAAGGTGTAGCACAAAGGAGACCAAATAATATAGTTATGTTGGAGTGGTTCTAGGCTAGCTAAGCCAGAAATTGAAAGGTCCTAGAGGATAAATTAGGATCTTGTGGAGACAAGGAACTTGAAGTGTCCTAGAAGAGTTTGTGCAAGCACACCTTTGAGAGTTCCTATCAAGTTGGGTATTATAGGAAATTTGTTGAGGGATTTTCTAGAGTGGCTCATCCCATTACATCCCTTCAAAAAAAGGAAAAGACATTTGAATGAACAAAGAAGTGCAAGATGGTGTTTAAGGAACTCAATAAAGAACTTACCAGAGCACCTATTCTTGCAGTGCTAGAGTCTTCAACGGATTTTGTGGTTTGCACATATGCCTCCTTAGATGGTTTGGGGGGAGTTCTCATGCAAGGTGGGAAAGATATAGCCTATGAGTCTAGGATACTTAAGAATCACAAGATCAACTACCCTACCCATAACCTTGAGCTCGCAATAGTGGTGCATGGTTTAGTGAGATGGCAACACTTTCTCTTAGGACATTGGTTTGAGCTTCATTCAGATCACCAAAGTTTTCAGTACATATTCACTTAGAAAAACCTTAATGCTTAGTGTGAGTATGATTTTGATGTCCATTACATCAAGGGGAAATATAATGTAGTTGCAGATGCTCTGAGTGGGAGACAACATGAGCTTTATTCTATTTCTATTGGCACAGATTTGAGGGATTGTATACTACATCTCTGTCATGAGGATGATATGTATACATAGATATGTCAATTAGTTTAGTCTTAGAGACCCCCTAAGGGTAAGTGTGTGGATTATTCATTGACTCTGAAGGGATATTACATCATAGAGTATGTATTTATGTACCTTCTTTTGGGGGATCGCATGATTTCAATATGCTAGAGGCTCATAGATCCCCTTATGCATTGCATCCCAAAGTCAAGAAGATGCATTATGATTTGAGACAAATTTATCATTAGCCAGGCATGAGGCAACATATTGTAGAGTTAGTAGCTCAATGCCTTGAGTGTCAGAGGGTTGAGTTGGAGCACCACCATCATGGTGGACTTTCTCATCCTCATGAGGTACCCTAGTGGAAGTGGGATGTCATATCTATGGAATTTATTGTTGGTCTTCCTATGTAATGTCACCTCCATGATTCCATCAAGGTCATAGTTGACAAGTTGAACAAAGTGGCCCACTTTTCACCCATTCATACTACATTCACAACACCAGCAATAGTATAGGTGTTCTTGTGATATATTGTCAAACTTCATGGAATACCTCGTAATATCATCTCTAATAGATATTCTCTCTTTACATCATCATTCTAGAGAGAGTTAAATGCATCTTTGGGTACCAGGGTCAATTTTAGTATAGCTTATCAGCCTGAGACAACTGGCCAAACAAAGAGGGTCAATCAGGTGTTAGAGGATATGCTTTGTATATATGTGATGGTCTATTAGATTAAGTGGTAAGAGTACCTTAATTTAGTCAAGTTTTCCTCTAATAATGGGCATCATACATCATTGGGTATGCCACCTTTTCAGTATTTGTATGGTAGACATTGTGGAACACCATTGAGGTGGGATAGGATTGAGGATAGGGTAGTTGTTGGACCATAGTTAGTCCAAGAGATGGAGAAGTAGGTAGCCTTGATTATGAAACATCTTAGAGAGGCACAAGATAGATAGAATAAGTATGTAGATGCAAGGAGGACTGATTATGATGCAACAACATCCTGGGTTACCTTGCTATCCTTCTCATCTTTGTTCATTTTTCCAATTAGTGCCGAGTTGTAGTTCTTTCTGAGTTTTAGTGTGTGTTGAGCTGTCTAATGTTGACAGAGGTCATATTTGTGCTGAGCTACCTAGTGTTGGCTGAGCATTTCTTCCTGTGCCAATTGAACCTGATGCTCGATTGTTCTTGACTGAGCTTGTTTGTGCATGGTTTCTATTGAAGCTAACTTCTATATTTAATTTCTTGTTACACATTTTATATTTGGATCTTGTCTTGGTATGTTTGCAGATCATTGGTGGTTGGCCTCCCATCTTTGTAAGATCCTTTGGAAAGTATAAGTAGGGATGTTTAGGAGTAGGTTAGGTATTAGCTAGTAGAGAAAGTAGCAGATGATGATATGAGAAGGTAGAAGATAGAATAGTATAGATTTTGTAAATCTTGTTGGTCGTAACCCAGAAGGCCTCACAACTGGGCATGTATGTTGTAATTGCATGAATCAATAAAACATAAATTTTTGTTCCCTGGGTGATGTTCTCTATGTTTTTTTTTCCATTATGTGTACTCA
Organism: Thuja plicata; assembly: GCA_018584345.1. Taxonomy (NCBI): domain Eukaryota; kingdom Viridiplantae; phylum Streptophyta; class Pinopsida; order Cupressales; family Cupressaceae; genus Thuja; species Thuja plicata. Next base: position 2,997,999 of record MU223584.1, read on the forward strand.
TAGGGTGGCCAGATAATTGGGTGCACCTTTTGGCCCTAATCTTCCCTTTTCTTCTTGCTCCAGGTGGTATCAAAGTGAAATTCATCCTTGGTAGATTGGATCATGTAGAACTCTAAGTTGGATTTGGTTGTAGGGTAGAAGATCTATGGATTTGACCTATAACTTGCAGAGGGTTGTGATCTTGCATGAATTGTCAAGATGGTTCAAGGAAGAGAAAATGCTGATAATGCCATAATGGACATGTTGAGACAGATTGTAACTAGATTAGATGTTTTGGAGACAAGCCAAAGAAGAGCACATCTAGATGATGTGAGTGATGATCAAGCAATGGAACCAAATTCAGAGCCTAAGGAAGATCAAGATGAGGAAATATTGTTGAGAGTATTGTCTAGGGAACATTCAAAGCCTATTGTTGAAGTTGTCCCTTATGATGGAAAGCTGGATACCAATGTTGTGTTGGATTAGATGTCTGACATGGAGAATTTATTTGAGTTTGAAGGCACTCATAATAATAGAAAGGTGAAAATTGCATTCACTAGGTTGAAAGGTCATGCCTCACTGTGGTGGGAGCATTTGCAAACTGATAGACAAAGAAGAGGAAATAAAAAGATCAGAACTTGGTTGAAAATGGTGAACAAGGTAAAGAAGAAGTTCCTTCTTACTGATTACCAAGTTATCTTGTTGAGGAAGATGCAGAACCTTAGATAAAAGGACATGACTATGAAGGAATTCACTGAGGAATTATATAGATTGAACATCAAATCTGGACATGTGGATGATGAAGTTGAGAAATTTACAAGATACCTAAATGGACTGAGACCTGGAACTTACGATGAATTTTTTTTTGTGAAATTAGATAGTGTGGAAGAAGCATATCAATATGCCTTGAAAGGCGAGGAGATCTTGACAAAGAAGTATGAAAAAAGATAGAGAGGTCAAAGTGGAAGATTCCAGAGAGGCATAGGTAGATCCTATGGTGAAGGTGACAGATCTCATAATTCTATGCAATATAAGGGAAAATCTGAGTGGAAAACTGATGATAAAATTAAGACTGAGTGGAAAGGTGGTAGTTCTTACCGACGAGGTAGTAGTTCCTATTGAGGAAGAGGTAAAGGTGGTTTTATTGGTAATTGTTTTAGATGTGGAAAAGAAGGGCATAGATATTTCGAGTGTAGACACTATGATGGAATTGGACAAAGTCATAGAAATGTTGTGGTGCAAGAGGATCTTGAGGGTTCCTCGAGTGGACCTGAAGCTGGAGTAAACCTGATGGTAAGGAGAGCTTTGTGTAATAACTAAGTGGATGAAGAACCTATTGTTAGTAATAACTAAGAGGGGGGGGGGGGGAATTAGTGGCCTCAAACATTTATCCTTTAATATTTAACCATCAATCAATACACCTTAGATTAANTTGTGTAATAACTAAGTGGATGAAGAACCTATTGTTAGTAATAACTAAGAGGGGGGGGGGGTGAATTAGTGGCCTCAAACATTTATCCTTTAATATTTAACCATCAATCAATACACCTTAGATTAATAAGTCCCTACAAGATGCATGCCATAAAATACTTATAATATTTGACTATCTGTCGGTTTACCTTGTCTGTCCTTATTCTCCTTGATAGCTGATAAGCAGTAAAACTATTTACCGATACTCAGTAAATATGCAGAGTATACCAATCAATCTAGAAATGCATATGTGAAATGTAAAACAATAAAGTAATAAACCATACATGCATAACACATGGATTTTAATGTGGAAACCCTATTAAGGGAAAAAACCACTGGGACCGGTACCCCAAATTTTCACTCTTCTGAAGTGAGCCCTGTTAGGAGCCAACCCTACTAAAGGTTACAAACACACTATTAAGTGCAACCTTGTTAGAGGATTTTATATATAGAGGTTGTCACTTAGTGTCTGGCATCTATTTTTCTACCATTCTTGAATCAACCTCCTTCTTAGATTGTCAATAGGCTTTAGGCAAATCTTGCTACCATCCTTGAATCAACCTTCTTCTTAGGCTGTCAATAGGCTTTATGCAAATTCAATGCTACTTTCATGAATCAACCTTCTTCTTAGGTTGTCAATAGGCTTTATACAAATTCAATGCTACTTTCATGAATCAACCTTTTTGGAAATCTGTTAGGATATACCTCAATTATAGAAGACGGTTCAGTCCTACTTTGTTAAGAGACTTGATGCTTCAATAGTTAAATTGAAACATTATGAACTATTTCTAATGCAACTTGAATTGCATATTTTTAGATCTATTTAAGTAAATTAACTCTTTGATCAATGTATCAATTCAATTCTTTATACTCCACACTTTCTTCTCTGTGATGCTGTGCTTCAGTGTTCGTCGATGTCTGTAGAATTCTTTAGCTCTCCTTCAACTTGATTGATCAGGACTGTATGAAGTTATCCTTCACCAGTTTCTCTTCGACATCCTCTTTCTATTCACTCCCCTTCCATGTATTTGATTGATTGTGATTTTGGAAATGAATTATGCTTGTCTCTTATATAGACATGATGTTCCTTAATTCTTGATTCTTGATTCTTGAATCTTGGAGCGAGAAACAATCTAGCCAATCTGATTTACAAATTTAACTCCTGATTTATCTCGTAGTTATCTTCTTGCCAACTGTACAAATCTTCTTTAAATCAATTTCTTAACTCTGGTCGAATACAACAAATAAAACAACCAGTTAAGTTTATCCTTAAGCTCTACCAGCTAGATATTTTGTTGTTTTTTGTACTCTCTATTTTGTCGGTCAACTTTGCAGTTAGTCATCGGTGACAACTGCCAGTTCTATCAGTGTAACTCCAGTTACCTTCAGGATCTCTGTCCATTGGGCATCATAGGATTTTGCTTCATCGGGTATCAATATGATTTTACTTCGTTGGGCAACAATGTCATCTTCTCATCGGGCATCACTGTGACTTTTTCTTTGCCTTTACCAATGGTGTGCACTCTATCGGTGTTGTCTGTCAGTTAGTGAATACTTGAATTTTATGCATTACTAAAAGCATAATCACTGTTCCATTGATTCTCTGAAGTCTTTGGCATTATGTACATGACCGTACAGATTATATCAAGTTGACATCAATGACAATACAAACCATTAAGTGATTTAATGTCTTGCATCATCTTCAACTTAACATTATCAAACATTCAATTAGTTACATGTCATCAATCTCTCCCTTTGGCATTGATGGAAACATACTATATTATCACACTATACTATTTCTAATACAATATGAAATACAGTTGTTGGGATTCATCAAATTACCAGACACTTTGTTTTGATAACCGATAAAAATTTCTGACCGCCGGTAAGCTCTGTGTTAGCTTAGATTTGATTCTTGCAGCTTTCTGTGTATCAGTAGCCAGTAAGCTCTGTGTTAGCTTAGATTTGATTCTTACAACTTTCTATGTATCTTCTACTGATGTGTTGTGTTCTCTTCTTGTGTCAATTTATCTCTTTTGACTGTTCTTTTTCTTTGATGTCTCTGGTCTCTTGTCAGAAACTCTCCCTTTGTATATGGTTTCTTCATACAAATTCTCTCCCTATGGATATGATCTCTCCCTATTAGGAGTAATCTAATAATGAATATTTTTTGATGATAATATGGATTCATTCTCTCCCTTTGAAAACAATGCCAAACAAATATCTTACAAATATCTGACATTCATGTCAAATGATATTTTTCTTCTATTCATAATATATTCCTTGAATTTCCCTTATCCATCAGTAATACAACAATATGCTCTGGTGCTCAGTTCTGATATATACCTTTCTGTATATAGATGTAGCTTTGAAGTTCATCTTTTTTCTTGCATCAACATGAATGATATTCTGATAATATATAAGCTGATGCAACCTTCAGTCCTTTACTGACTGGTAGACAAGGGTTTGACCCCTAGTCTCTTTCTCAAGTACTCAAATGTATCCTTGGGCAGTGTCTTGGTGAAGATATCAGCTAATTGTTCTTTTGATTGCACATATTCAAGTATCACCTCTTTTTCTTGAACTTGTTCTCTTAAATAATGATACTTGATTGCAATGTGTTTAGTCTTTGCATGCATGACTGGATTCTTGGAAATGTTTA
>MU223584.1:3006332-3035080 GCA_018584345.1 Thuja plicata
AATAACTAAGAGGGTGCGAGGGGGGGGGGGGTGAATTAGTGGCCTCAAACATTTATCCTTTAATATTTAACCATCAATCAACACACCTCAGATTATTAATTCCCTACAAGATGCATGCCATGAAATACTTATAATATTTGACTATCTGTCAGTTTACCTTGTCTGTCCTTATTCTCCTTGATAACCAATAAGCAGTAAAACTATTTACCGATACTCAGTAAATATGTAGAGTATACCAATCGATCCAAAAATGCATATGTGAAATGTAAAACAATAAAGTAATAAACCATACACACATAACACATAGATTTTAACATGGAAACCCTATTAAGGAAAAGAACCACTGGGACCGGTACCCCAAATTTTCACTCTTCTGAAGTGAGCCCTGTTAGGAGCCAACCCTGTTAAAGGTTACAAACACACTGTTAAGTGTGACCTTGTTAGAGGCTTTTATACATAGAGGTTGTCACTTAGTATCTGGCATCTATTTTGCTACCATCTTTGAATCAGCCTCCTTCTTAGACTGTCAATAGGCTTTAGGCAAATCTTGCTACCATCCTTGAATCAACCTTCTTATTAGGTTGTCAATAGGATTTATGCAAATTCAATGCTACTTTCATTAATCAACCTTTTTGGAAATCTGTTAGGATATACCTCAATTATAGAAGACGATTAAGTCTTGCTTTGTTAAGAGACTTGATGCTTCAATGATTAAACTAAAACATTATGACCTTCTTCTAATGCAACTTGAATTGTAGATTTTTAGATCTATTTAAGTACAATACCTCTCTGATCAATTTATCAATTCAATTCTTTGTGCTCCACACTTTCTACTCTGTGATGTTGTGCTTCACTTTTCATCGGTGTCTATAGAATTCTTTAGCTCTCCTTTAGCTTGATTGATCAAGACTGTATGAAGTTATCCTTCACTAGTTTCTCTTCAGCATCCTCTTTCTATTCACTCCCCTTCCGTGTATTTGATTGCTTGTGATTTCAGAAATGAATTATGCTTCTCTCTTATATAGACATGATGTTTCATAATTATTGATTCTTGATTCTTGAATCTTGGCATGAGAAACAATCCAGCTAATCTGATTTACAACTTAAACTCCTGATTTATCTCGTAGTTACCTTCTTGCCAACTGTACAAATATTATTTAAATCAATTTCTTAACTCTGGTCGAATAAAACAAATAAAAAAACTAGTTAATTTTATCCTTAAGCTCTTCAAGCTAGATATTTTGTCATTTTCTGAACTCTTTGTTCTGTCGGTTAACTCTGCAGTTAGTCATTGGTGACAACTGCCAGTTCTGTTAGTGTAACTCCAGTTAGCTTTGGGATCTCCGTCTATTGGGTATCATAGGATTTTTATTTGTTGGGTATCACTATGATTTTGCTTCATTGGGAAACACTGTCATCTACTCATGAGGCATCACTGTGACTTTTTCTTTGCCTTTACCGATGGTGTGCACTCCGTCGGTGTTGTCTGTCACTCAGTGAATACTTGACTTTTATGCATTGCTAAAAGCATAATCTCTATTCCATTGATTCTCTAAAGTCTTTGGCATTATGTAAATGAACGTACAGATTATATCAAGTTGACATCAATGAAAATAGAAACCATTAACTGATTTAATGTCTTGCATCATCTTCAACTTAACATTATCAAACATTCAATCAGTTACATGTCATCACCTATTATGAGGATAAGTCTTTTCAAGACCATATTTATGATGGAAGGAAACTATTCCAAAGTGATTCTTGATAGTGGAAGTTCTGTGAATTTGGCATCAAAGGATCTGGTTACAAAGTTGCAATTACAGAGGTTGAGACACCCCAAACCCTATCATGTTTCATGGATCAAGGATGAGCATAAATTGTTGGTAAGTGAGCAATGTGTTGTGAAATTATAGATTGGAAATTACTTTGAAGAAGTTTTGTTTGATATTATGCCTATGGATTGTTGTCATATTTTTTTGGGTAGACCTTGGTGGTATGAGAGACATGTTGTGCATGATGGTAGATTGAATCAATATACTCTTTGGGTGAATGGGAAAAAGAAAACATTGTTACATTTGATTGAGGTTCCATATGAGATAAAATTTACTTCTGTAAAAATTTGCATATTAATGGAAAGCAATTTGAGAAAGAAATGAAGAAGAATCAAGTCTATTTTTCTATAATTAGTAATTTCTGAGTGACATAAAATAGTAATTGCCAAGTGATAGAAAATAGTAAATGTCAAGCGATAGAAAATAGTGAAGACTGAGTGCTAGAAGAAATTCAAAAATTGCTAAATGAATACAAGGAGATTGTTGCAGAGGATATTCCTGATGGTTTACCATCAGTAAGAAGTATAAGTCATTGTATGGACCTGATTCCTAGAGATAGTTTTCCAAATAAAGAACCATATATATTGCCACCTACCAAGAATGAAGAACTTAACAGAAAAGTGTAGGAGTTGTTGTAGAAAGGTTTGATCAGAGAAAGCTTAAGTCCATGTGTTGTACATGTTATATTGGAATGTAAGAAGAATGGAGAACGGAGAATGTGCATTGATTCCAAAGCTATCAATAAGATAACGATGAAGTACAGGTTCCCTCTACCGAGGATGGATGACATAATGGATTGTTTGATTGGAGAAAAATATTGTACTAAGATTGATTTGAAGAGTGGCTATAATCATATCAGAAGTAGAGAAGGTGATGAGTGGAAGACTTCTTTCAAGACAAAAGAAGGATTATGTGAGTGGTTGGTTATGCCTTTTGGTTTGACTAATGCACCTAGTAATTTCATGAAGTTGATGAGTGAAGTTCTCAAGATATGTTTGGGTAAGTTTTTGATTGTTTATTTGGATGATATTATGATATTCAATAAGACCAAGGAAGAACACCTTGAGCATATTAGAAAAGTATTGCAAAGATTTAAAGAAGAGAAGCTACTGATTAATCTGAAGAAGTGTTCCTTTATGCAAGAAGAAATTCTGTATTTAGGATTTGTGATTTCAGTTGATGGTTTGAAAATAGATCTTGAGAAGGTTAAAGAAATTCTAGACTGGCCTACACCTTAGAATGTGGGAGAGGTAAGATCATTTCATAGTTTGGCTATTTTATATAGAAAGTTCATTAAGAATTTTAGTTCTATTTGTAATTCTATGACTGAGACTATGCAAGGAGAAAAAAAGGATTTTAAGTGGACACATGTAGCTGACAAGAGTTTTGAGACTTTGAAACAAAAGGTCATCGAGTTACCTGTGTTAGCTTTACCTAATTTTAAAAAGGTATTTCAAATTGAATGTGATGCAAATGGTAGTGCAATAGGAGCTGTGTTGAGTCAAGAAGGTAAACCTGTTGCTTTATTTAGTGAGAAGTTGAATGATTCTAAAAGGAAGTATTTTGTGTATGATCAAGATTTTTATGCTATTGTTCAAGATTTTAAAAAGTGGAGACATTATTTGATTCCTAAGGAGTTTGTGTTGTATACTGATCATAAAGATTTACAATATTTGGGAAGTCAACATAAGTTGAATCAGAGACATATGAAGTGGGTTGAATACTTACAGAGTTACACATTTGTGATCAAGCATAAGAGTGGAATTACTAACTCAGTTGCAGATGCACTGAGCAGAAGATGTTCTTTTTTGACTGAGATGAAGATTGTTGTTCTTGGTTTTTATGAGATGAAGGAGTTTTATGATACTGACCCTAATTTTTCTGAGGTGTGGAGAGAGTGAAGATCACTAAATATATTAGCACAACCAAGTAAGTTTGCAGATTATTTAATTCAAGAATGTATGTTGTTCAAATGAATTCAGTTGTGTATACCAAGAAGTTCCATGAGAATTAATTTGATTAAGGAAAAGCATTGTGTTGGATTGGATGGACATTTTGGAATTGATAAGATATTAATTTTTCTTAAGGAAAAGTATTATTGGCCACATATGTATAAATATGTTCATAATTTTGTAAGGAGTTGTGGAATTTGTCAAGTTGCAAAAGGAGTAAGTCAAAATACTGTATTGTATACACCTATTTCTGTTCCTGAAAACCTTGCAGTGACATTAGTATGGATTTTTTTCTTGGATTACCTAAGATAGCAAGAGGGTATAATTTCATATTTTTTGTTGTGGATATATTTTCTAAGATGACACATTTCATACCATGTAAGAAGATACCAGATGTTGTGCATGTTGCTGATATTTTCTTCAAAGAGGTTGTTAGATTGCATGGATTATCGAGAAGTATTATCTCTAACCGAGATAACAAGTTTGTTGGTTATTTTTGGAGGACTTTGTCAAAGAAGATGGATACTGAGTTGAGGTTTAGTTCTACATTCCATCCATAGAAAGATGGAAAAACAGAGGTTGTGAATAGAAGCTTGGGTAATTTTCTAAGATGTTTAGTTGGAGATAAGTTCAATAATTGAGATATGATATTGGCACAAGCTAAGTTTTCAATTAACAATTTTGTGAATAGGAGAACAGGAAAAAAACCTTTTGTGATTGTTACTGGAATGCAACCTAGAGGAGTATTAGAATTGAGGAATATTGTTGGATAAGAAAAGGGAAGTGTCAAAGGGGATGTATTTTATGATTTTTGTGAAGTCTTTACATGAGGAAGTGAAGTTGAAGTTGGAACAAAGTAATCATAAATATAAATAAAATGCTAACAAATATAGGAGACATCATTTTTTTGACATTGGTGATGAGGTGATGGTACATTTGAAGAAGGGTAGATTTCTTGTTGGAACATATAGTAAGCTGAAAATAAAGAAGTTTTCTCCTTGTAGAATTTTGAGGAAGTTTGGCAATGGCAATGATTATGAAGTTGATTTACCTGATGACATGGATATATAGCCTATATTTAATATTGTTGATTTGCAAAAGTATCATGAGTTAGATGATGAAGCTTTTATACCAGATGATTATCCTAAGAAGAAGATTGAAGAGGTTGAAAAAATATTGGATCAGATGATTGGTAAAAGCACATGAAGAAAAGATTAATATGAATATTTGGTGAAGTGGAAGAATAGACCAGTTGAAGATGCTATATGCATTTATCAATCTGAGTTGTATTCAGCTCAAGTTGTGGCACCTCAATGATTCAGGGGAATAATTTCTTTCAACCTTAGTTGTCTGATGTAGGAGCATCCTAGGATTCCTTGCTATCCTTCTCATCTTTTTTCATTTTTCCAGTTAGTGCTGAGTTGCAGTTCTTGTCGAGTCGCAGTGTATGTCGAGCTGTCTAGTGTTGGCTGAGTTCCTATTTGTGCCGAGCTACCCAGTGTTGGCCGAGCATTCATTCCTGTGCTAAGTGAACCTAATGCTCAATTCTTCTTGATCAAGCTTGTCTGTGTTTGGTTTTTGTTGAATCTGACTTGTGTATTTAATTTCTTGTTGCGCATGTAATATTTGGATCTTTTCTTGGGATGTGTGTAGACTATTGGTGGACAAACTTCCATCTTTGTAAGCCTCTTTGGCAAGTATAATTAGGGATGTTTAGGAGTAGGTTAGGTATAAGCTAGTAGAGAAAGTAGAAGATGATGATATGAGAAGGTAGAAGATATAAGAGTCTGGATTTTGTAAATCTTGTTGGCCGTAACCTAGAAGGCCTCATGCTTGGGCATGTATGTTGTAATTGCATGAATCAATAAAACATAAATTTTTGTTCCTTCTCTCCTGAGTGTTTTTCTCTATGTTTTTTTCTTCTGTTGTGTGTACTCGCAGGGTGGATGGATAGTTGGGTGTGCCTTTTGGGCCCTAATCTTCCCTTTTCTTCCTGCACCAGATCGAGTTTACATGGTTGGAGATAGAGTTTTCTTGATAGTGTGGTTGCATAAGAGTCCAATACATTTTGGAAAGGGCTCTAAGCTCACACCTTGCTTTGTTGGACCATTTAAGATCTGAGAGAGGATATGACTAGTTGCATATCCTCTAGCTTTGACACCTAGCGTATCAAGCATCCACAGTGTGTTTCATGTTTCTTTTTTAAGAAAATATGTTTATAATGAGTCTTACATTATAGATTGGGATGCCTTATAGGTAGAGTTATACAAGAAGCTAGCTTTGGATCCCATTCACATTTTGGCTCGGTAGATGTTGGCTCTTCGAGGCCAAGAGTTGAACTAGGTTAGGCTCAAGTATGATTTCTATGATGAGGTTACAACATCATAGGAGGACGCAACATAGATGATAGCACACTATGCCCATATTTTTATTGAACTCTAGGAGGAAGTTCATGCCTAGGGGGGAGGATGTGAGGCCTCACCCTGAGCCCATCATAGCTTTTTAGTTCTTCTTATGATAGAACTATCATTTGATACTTTAGTTTGATGCACTATAGATTTATACACCTTATGACATGGATTTGATCACATTAGATTTTATATGCACATTATCTTATGATTCTCATGATGATTATTTTATGAAACAATTATGAATTTCTTTAATGGTTATTTGATTTAATGAATGCAAGGATGATGCAATGGATTATATGTGCTTGTGGGATTAATTAGAAAATAGTGATTTGGATTTAATTATGATGAAATATGTTTTCCACTGTGAATTGAAAGTTAGATGCATAAATGTTGTTTATTTATGCATATGATTTCATGTGTGAAGTAGCTAAATTGATCATGTTATGTGAATTCCAAATTGGTTACATGATGATGTAGATGTTTTGTTAATGTCTGAATGATGGTTATTTCATATATGTTATATATATTTGTGATTTCTTGGATTACTGATTTTTGAATTTAGTGTGCAGGGAATTTGACCATGGTAATAAATTGGGGAACCAAGGTTAGACCAATGTGAATCAGTGCAAGCCAAGGTTGCATATAATGAGAGAGAAAGCCTCATTGTAATGTGCTTGTTTCGTAATTGTATGTTCTTGAATGTAAGTTGATTGTAAATTATTATTTGTAATTTTGAAATTGTGTAGATGCTCAAGTGGAAATGACATGTGCCTTTGTAATGTGTAATTATGTTGTGTCACTCGACACTTGTATTGTGTACATGTCGAAATGACATGTCCACTTGAGGATTGGATGGAAACCAACCTAGGAAATTACCATATATAATTTCGATGTGAACCCCTTGGTTAGGGAGCTTAAGGCATGGTCAAATCACCTGAATTTGTAGGTGAGTTTAAGGTGGGTTTTTTTTATTTTTTTTTTGGGGGGGGGGGGGTAAAAAGACNGGTTTTTTTTATTTTTTTTTTGGGGGGGGGGGGTTAAAAAGACACCTAGGCTTGAGTTTGGTTCATTTTTAGGAATCCCACTTGGTATACCTATGGGTAAGGGTCATTTTTAACCCTATAACAACTCATATTTGACTGGAAGACCCTTCCAAAATTTGGATTTTCAAGATGGACGAAGATCAAATTTTGGAAGCATGGTCTTGGATAGACAACCCTCCATTAGGATGCAAATAATTTGTCCACTTTTTGAGTCACCATTTCTAAGACCCATTTTTAGTAATCTTGTCAGGGGATTTTGGGAAGACCAAACCAATAGGAATACTTACCTTATTCCAAGATAATTGTGAGGAATGTGTAGAGCCCTATTTAGTAGAGAACCTCCAAGGTTGGGAGTTTGAACATCCACTCTCTATATTAGATACTTTTTATAATTAATGAAGCTTTGGAAAGGAAGGACTTGGTCAAAAGGAGCTCTTCTTCAAACTCTTTCATTAATCTTGGATCTAGGTTGGTGGCTCTCACACTCTTTTTCATATGTGAAATATGCCAAATTATTGTAGTATGATAGTGCAAGCTTGTGTTGAGTATTGTAATGGAAGTCTTGTTTGTATTTGTTGTTGTGTTGTGATCTTCTTTTCAGATTGTGTTGAAATTTTTTCTGAGTGGGAGTCTTAAGGCACACTCACCCTTGGGAGGGAAGAGTAACTTTGTAGGTGAAGGGTTTTCTGACAGTCCATGGGTGTAGAGTCTCTCCTCAAGGAGGAGAGGGAGAAAAAATGGAGTATGGGCTCCATCATGCCTTATTTTTTTTATGCATTTGGGAGTCATAAGGGTGGTAACTATGGATTTTTTCCTCGGGGTTCATAAGGGTTGAAGATGTGTAAAGGGAGAGTTATTTTTGGTGTTGCATTGAAGCCTTGTCAAGGAATTGATATTCTTGGTTGTTTGGCTTTCTCCCCATAGGGTATTTGGTCCACCTTAACCCAATTTTTAGGGTCATTGTGAGACCCATTGTGAAACCTTAGTTGGGAGTATTTGTAAGTTTTTTGGCAATGTTAATATTGGCTTGAATGATTCTATCTCATCTATACTTGGTTCCCCAAGCTCAGGGGTGGCCTCTTAGAGGCCTAGGTTGGGAGGTGAGAATCCTATGGTCAAGGTCAGAGTTTATTTGCAAGTTCTTATGTTGCTTGGAGTCTTGGTGAAAAGAAGGAAAAAGCTTGGGAATGGAATATTTTGTTTTAATGCACCTTATGTGTTTGTAATAGTCTTTGTATCAAACCATTGTGGTAAAACAAAAAGAGATGTATTTATTTTGTTTTCATAAAATGTTGAGGCTGGAAATTCCTTGTAATTATTTTTCTAAATACAAGTGTAAATATAGTGATACTTGTAAGGAATGAGTTTTCTAAAACTTGTATCAAAATCTAGGTATTTGAAAGAATAATGATATATGTTTCCCTTTAAGTTCATGCCTATGTTAAATTTGGTAATGGTACTTTGTTATTGAAAAGATAGTGGATGAGAAATTCCTAAAAATAAATAGTATTAAGGAAGATGATCATATTTTAAGTTGGTGGTTTAAAGTTTGGTTAGTTACAACAAAAATAAAGTAGAAAATGGAACTGTTACTTAAAATGCAAGAAGTTTATTAGTGATGTTTAAAATCTACAAGTCTTTGAATTTAAGAATTTTATTATAAAAGGCTTTCATTATTTAGAAGTATTGTTGTTTCTTGTTTTAAAAAAAATTTATTGGTGTGTTTGTGCCCTAAATTTTGGGTTTGACACGATTATAAAACCTTGTACTCATCTTTTCACATAGTGTGGTCTAAAATTTACTCACAAAAATTTCCCTTGACATTTTTTTTTAAAACCACATTGAAGTTAACCTTAATATTAGTAAAAAATAATTTAGCTGCATAATTTTCCTTAAGAGACTTACCCCATGTCCCCATGTGGTTGCTTAAGTGCATTTTCTGCTTAAATTTAAGTAGTGTTCCCATGCAAATTTTCAATCATGGGAAAAAGGATAAAATATAATCTTTCCCTATTAATGTGGATCAACTATAGTTTATGAATTTAAATTAAGCATTGAAAAACAAATTGAGGGAGGTGGGCTGGAATTAAGTAGCAACTACTTATTGAAATAATCAATTGCTAAAAAACGGACGCATACATGCTCTCATGGCAAAAACGCTAAAATTTCAAAATCCCCCAAATAAAAATATGTTCAAACCCATTTTCCTTCATACCTTTCTCATCACAAAAATGAAATCAAAATTGAAAAATTCTCTTCCAATTTAAATCCAACAAGGTATGAACATGAAACCCTCATTTTCTCACAATCAAGAAGGAAATCATCAAATCTCCATTGAAAACTACCAAATCAATTTGCAATGTAATGAAATTCACCTTATTATGCTTATCCAACCAATTACAAGGAATTAAATCAAAATCTAAACAAAATTCAAAGAGAAATCAAGAAACTTACCTCCAAATGAAGAAAATCAATAAAATAACAACACATGAAGAAATTGTTCACCAAATGCCACAAACATTTGAGGGAAGGGGTTTTTCGACATGAGGAATCCATTGGAAATACACCCACAAGGTAATATTCACTCAAAAATCCTCAATTAGCCCAAATTTGAATTCCCAAGGAAGGGGTTTGTTAAAACTTCATAAATTAGAAAATAAGAATGAATGTCATGATAAAACATGCACTTTTTGATATATTAAAAAGCTCATTGTTAGAACATAAGACACAGTAAACATTTAAATTCAAATGATTAAATAAAATCTAAAACTAAGATCCCAAAATCAAAAGATACAAGTCGCCAATTAAAATAAATGCCCCAAAATAACATAAGTTGACGACAACAAAGTATAATAATAAAATTAGTCAGCGACTTCGCCAAAAGAACCAAAGTAAAATAAAACACTTATGCCCACCTAAAAACATTACAATAATCATAAAATCAACCGCACACAACTGAATCACATATCTTAGCATACCAAACAAGGTCATTGGTTGTTACCACTCGGTAACTGGTTGGCCAAAATAAACAATGTGGCGATTGTCGCCTAACTAGGCACAAAAATTATGGCTAGGGAAATTAGTTGGCCAAATGATTAACTCTGTATTAACCACCATCAAGGTTAATATATATGTATATCTTTCAGGTATTCTCCTCCATACTAGTTCAGGGGAAGTCAATGCCCAACACTTATCCATATTAGTATGATAGCTGGAGCACATGTGGATATACGATATCAAACAATGAAGGTGATCGATATGTCATGTGGACCTCGCGAATGAGTAACTGTGACTTCACCCCTCTCCGTACAAACACATAAAACAAGATTAACCACAATAGATAACATAAGCATCATAATAATTGAACACCAATAGATTTACATGTTAATACAACTTTGATTCCTAACATGCAGGTAACATCCTCATGAAACATCATGGCATTAATTGGAAATACATTGTGCATTTATGATCACTACTAAATATTTGAATAATCCTCACAACGTTTAAATATCATTTAAATTAACATGTCATCCTAATCAGTTATCAACCGTAATTATCAAATAACCTTATTTTACTTAAAAAAATCATTAATATGACTATGTACCATTTCCTATACAATAACTATTATCACATCAATTCCATAATCGTAATTATAGAAATATATTAACACTAATATGTTAGTATAAAAATTAGGACTACCTCATCTTGCATCTAAACCAAGGTCCAAAGTGTTAGGATTAAGTAATATTGAGAGGGGGGTGAATCAATATTACAACACTTTAAATAAAACTTAAACCAATTCCAAATAAACCATAAACATACTGAAATCAAAGGAACATAAACAAAAAACCACAGAACTCATAACACCATTATTTTTTGTTGAGGAAACCCTGGCCAAGGGAAAACCCCAGTGGGGATGGTACCCACAAGCATGCACTAAAGTATAATATCCATGTAAGCAGACATAGCCTTATTAGGAGCTGAATATTACATAGTATAATTCCTTGTTAGAGGAATAACAACCCCATTAAAGGTATACAAGAACTTGTTAGGGGCCAAATGAGCTTACAACTCTTACAAAAAAACTTTTGTTACAAATTTTTCTCAATAATTAATAAAAACAAGCATCTCCAATGCTTAGATAGTTCTAGTCATAGTTTTTCAATGATCTTTGTCATCCTCTTCTCTTCTATTTGCATATTCATTCACTCATCTATCTTCCATATCTTCGCTTTACAAAAATTCTTCATATATATATATATATATATATATATCTCAACATCAAGTCAGTTCTCTTAACAATATCACATAGCTGGCTCTCAATATAAAATAAATAATGTAAAGAGAAAATAAAAAGTTGGCACTCTTACATAGCCAAAATATAGGTTATCCAAAATTATAATCCAACTTATCTTGCTAAGAGTTCACACCATACTCCTTAAATCATCGCTACTCTTCAACTGTTCTGCTATGTTGTCCTACTGTCTTCACTTGTCTTCAAATCTCTCTAACTCATTGTAATCAACACCAAAACTAAATAGATATTAGGCGGAGGTCATACATACCCCATAGTATCTTCCACTAATCTTGCAATTCATAACTTGTCATACTTGATCTTTGATACCCAAAACAGTTTTGTCATACTCTATATTCTTACTTCTGTACTTAGTCATTTTGAAGACTGTATCTCTAAAACTGAACTTCATTTCAAGCGATCAATATACCAGATATGTTTCCATAAATTAAAACCCATAAGTGTCTCATATCATACAAAACTCATCACTTTCCAACAATCTCTCTCTTTGGCATTGATGGCAACACTTAGCGAAAAATGCCTAAGTGTCCCAACTCACTGTTCTCTCTTCTCTTTATATATATATATAATCATTTTCTACTAACTCATTTTTCTTCTCTTCTCCCCCTTTGACAATAATGACAAAGGTACATCCAAAATTTACAAAATTATAGGATTTTAGTGTTTGCTCACCAGTTTGAGTACATCTTGGAAGGTGTCTTCCATGATCTTCACTTCAGTGCTCCATGAATCAATCAACAACTGACTAACATGAATTAATCCATTGAGTGCATAAGATGATGTCTCTATAGCTTTTAATTCTATAGGCATAGAATTTGTCAATGACTCTATTGTCTTCTCCATATCAGATAAATGAACTTCAAGAATTGATAGTTTAAGGGTGATTAAACTCTTCAATAAACCAAATCTTGTCATGACTCTCCCTTTCTCAATATCTAATACATTCATCTTGTCATAAGCTTTTTTTATATACCTATCCATCTCTAATATAGATTGTGAGGAGGTCTCATAGCTATCCATCATTATATTCAGTGAAGCCCTTTCCTTTGCCAAAATGTCTTCAATGTTCTGAATATGTCTGATAGGATTTATACAATGGCTATATAGTATCCTTCCATATGTGACACAATTTCCTGCCTTAGTTGTAGCTTCTCTCAGAATTCCCAAGTCCCATGAGATAGACTGGAAAAATTTCTTCAACTTCTTCTCTAGATAACTCTTCTTAGCCTTCTCTTTAGCAATCTTCACTAAAGATTCATAGTGACTGTCAAAATCATCTACTGTCAGCCTCAAATTCTCTTCTTCATCCTTTCCTTGAAATACAATAGGTACAAGAGGATTTTTTTCTTTGTATTTACTTCCCTAGTAATCACTTTAGATCTTTTATCTTCTTTCTATGCATATATTTCCTTAGCTTTAGAGAATGCGATGAAATATAGTCTCATCAACTCATCCTCATTCATACTGTCAACATCAGTAATCAATGTTCTATCCATACTTTCTAACAATAGATTAGTAGGTGTAACACGTTCATGTTTTACCTCAGCTCTTGTCTCTTTCTCTTTTACTATCTCAGTCTCAATTCTCTATTCAAACTCAATATTTTGCTCTTCCTCCTTTTGTTCTTCCTTTTGTTGTTCTTATTCTTTCTATTCTTCCTTCTCCTCTATAATTGTGTTGTCAATATTCCCTGCAAATGGGTCCTTATCATCAATCAATGTGTCAAGGGTCACATGCACACCAAAAACATAGAAATCTGGTTGCATGAAATCTTTGCTCATCCCAACATTCAGTTCAACTGTCTTAGAACATTCACTAATTCCTATAGGTGTAGGTGTAGTTGTTTTAGGAAGTGGAGTCTTCTCAGGAATGTTTCCCATTAGTATCTTATCTAATGTTTTTTGAGACTCCTCTAAGACTTCTTCATAATTTCTTCCCATAATTTTTGCCAATCTAGCCTTAGTCCTCAATAATGGTTTCAGTGAATTAAGTATTCTTTATCTTTCTTGTATAGAAACTACTGATAGCATGCCATCAATAGCTTGATTCCTAATAGCATTATCTTCAATGTTTGAAAGTTTTTTCCTTACTTCTAGTCTACCATAAAGCTCCTCAAGTACACTTCCCTCTAACTCTAGTAGATTCTTCTTGAAAATAAGTAAGTAATTTACCATAATATCTTCAATCTTAAGTTTATCTGATTCCTCATACCTGTCATAGTACTTGTTCACAGAAACAATCTTTCCTTGCTCAATATCTCTCTTCTCAATTATCTTCAAGTCTGGCTTCCACACTTGTCTGTCACTAGTGGTCTATTTTTCTTCTTTCTTCTCTTCTCCTTCAGTCCTATGTTCCTTAGGAGGTGAATCTGGTTTAGTGGATCTAGTGTTTCTCCTAGGTACAATCTTAACTACCTCTTCTTCTGATGTCTTTAGTAGTGGTGAAGGGGTGGTAACATCAATAATTCTAGAAAGTGGACTAGTTACCTGCTCAGTCTCTGGAGGTGAAAGGGCTGCAGTAGAAGTACTTTCCAATCTAGAAGATCACTCTACTATCTTCTTCTTCACTTCTCTCAACTCTTCTTTAGTCAAAAAATGTTTTCTACTTTCCTTTTCCTCATGCCTCTGGTCTGCTCTTCTCTGACTTTTGCTGACTTTTCCTCATAGGTGCCCCATCTATCCTCATATGTATCTATCTCAGATGCCAAAACATGTTCAATTTGCATAGTTAGGACCCCAGAACTAACTTCATAGCCCATAGGGTAACACCATTTCACCCTAGGTATAACTTCCTCAAAACATACACAGTTTGTCCCAACCATAAAGACAATTGTGTCCTTATACTTTTCAACCAATTCTTCAGGAATTCTGACTCTTTCCTTCATTTGCCTTTGAAGAATCTTGATCATCCCAAATAGTTCTCCATCAACCCATGTGTTATTCTGTCTTCAGTAGCTCTCAAAGATTTTAATACCAGTAGGTATCCCTTTTCTCCAACCACTTGGGTGCATGCCTAGAAACTTGTGCTCAATTTGGATGTACATATGCTTTAAGAGTGAGCCAAATCAAAAGGTTTTAGACTTTTCCCTCTTGATTAGTTTAACATTATCCAAAAAATATTGTGCTATAATCTCACATAGGTTGTAAGTAGTTTTTTCTTTCACCATTCTGTAGGTCATCATGATAACACATGCATATACTGAATTAGGTCTACTGCTGTAATAGAATTTGTAACCAAGTATCATTACAATCAATCTGAAATCTAGTAAGAATATATCATTAACTATCATAGCTCGCCTGTCCCATTTTGAAAGTGATAGGGTTTCAACTTGTTTATTTATGTTCTTCTTAGCCATAGGGATAGCTCCAATGTTGTCCAATCTAGTAATATCATGAATCAATTGACTACATATCTTTATAGGCTATTCTCCTATCCAGATGAACTGATCATGAACTCTGTTGAGTAATATTTTAAACCATTCATCTTTGCTGAATTCATACAAATCCAATAACTTCATGATGATCAGGTTGTCAATGTGTTTAAAATCATCCCTCATTTTTCCATTATCAGTCATGTACTCCATTTCAGTAGAAATTTTATCAACACCCTATATATCATACTTGCAATGGATGTATGCCCTAATATCTTCTACATGTAAAATGCCATACGGTGACTAGGAAAATGCTCCTTCAGGGTCATCTTCACATGAATTTAAACGATGTTTCTTAAACTTATATCTAGTTTTATCTACAACATCATATATGAAAGGTGCATCCATAGCTTCTATAGATGTAAATGATTTAAATACCTTTTACATGTTGAATTTTGAGTTTCTGCTTCGATTGATCACACAAGGTAGTTGATAGATAGTCTAAATCTCTCTTCTCTCTGATCTCCTTAGGTCACTGCTCCTCAAATGGTAAGGAAATAGATAATCATCAGGTGCTTTTTACATCATTAAGGGTTAAAAACTCACATTACCCAATATTGTCCAGTCAGTCATAAATCTCACGATCATAAAATATGCATCGTCCAATATTGCGCTCTTAGATATAAGTTCCATGAAGTCATCCAATATCATTCCTAAGCTTGCTAGACCTTAATCCACATAATAATGGGCTAGATATATTTTGTTTTTCTTAGCCAATGCTCCCCCTAAGGCCATGCTCGGCCAATTAGGTCGATTCTTCTTTGCCAACATTAGGAGAAGATCCAGTAGCATCTATTGTCTCTTCTTGAACCAATACATCATTAGACTCTTTGACTCTCCATACTTTACCAATGTTGTTATCTTCTTCTTTCCTGAAACAATTGTCAAAATCACTCTTGTATTCTACCATACTTTTACCAGTATTACTATCATTCCTCTTTGTATCCATAGGAGGTGGTGCTTTTTATTTACTCCATTATACTTACAAAACTTTTCTATATGACCTAGATTGTTACATTTGAAGCATATAGGAGGTTTAATGTACTAATTTACTTTTAATTTACAATTCCTTTCAATGTGTCCAATTTTTTTGCATTTTTAACATGTGATCTTAGTTGTTGATTCCCCTCTATTTTTGTCTTGTCTGTATCTAGCTTGATCGGGTTTTTTGCATTATTCTTTCTTATGCCCATATGCATTGCAATTAAAAAAATAACTAGAAATTTTTTTGAAAGGGATATTACCTCTGCAATCTCTCTTCATGTGTCCAAACTTGTTGCATCCAAAACATCTACCTCTGAAAGGTCTGATCTATTCTTTAGGTTCTTCAAGAATAGGTTTTTTTGCATCAATCTTAGCATCATATTTTTCTTCTTGATTCTTAGAACTTTGAACTTCATTGAAGCCAATACCAGTCATGTCACCTTTAGATTTTTGTCTGCCTCTCTATTCATCGATCAAGTCACTACTCATGTGAAGTTTCTCAATGTGTTTCTTTGTCTCAACAAGTTTACCCTTTATGATCTGATTATATTTCTCCAATTCTAGACACTTGTTCTTGTAATGGTCAAGGTCAATCTTCATTTTTCCTATCAAAGTATAAGCATCTTTCAAAGATTTTTTAGTCTTTATCTTAGCATTATTTTCTTGTTCAATCTCTTTAACCATCATTTCATTCTCAAGCTTCAAAGTATCATTCTCTTGTTCAAGTT
The DNA here is from genome assembly GCA_018584345.1 of Thuja plicata. Classification (NCBI taxonomy): domain Eukaryota; kingdom Viridiplantae; phylum Streptophyta; class Pinopsida; order Cupressales; family Cupressaceae; genus Thuja; species Thuja plicata. The sequence continues at coordinate 3,023,028 of MU223584.1, forward strand.
ACTTTACCTGATTTGAATTATCATTGCCTGAATCTTCTTTTATCTGAACCAAAAGATCATGTCTCTGATTTCTATAAAGTTCAAGTTGATCCTTTAGTTTCTTTATGAATCCCTCAACTCTTCTTAAATTGAATCTCAAGTCACCATTTTCTGGTTTTTCTTTATCAAGGTCTTCAAGCACTACTTCAAAGTTCTCTTGTAAATTTTTTGAATCCATTCTGATCTCCCTCAAGCCGTTAGACTTTCTCTCCAAGGGCCAATATCTCTGATACCAATTGTTAGGATTAAGTAATACTAAGAGGGGGGTGAATCAGTATTACAGTACTTTAAATAAAACTTAAACCAATTCCAATTAAACCATAAGCATATTGAAATCAAAGAAACATAAACAAATAACACATAACTCATAACACCATTATTTTTTGTTGAGGAAAACCTGGCCAAGGGAAAACCCCCGTGGGGATGGTACCCACAAGCATGCACCAAAGTATAATGTCCCTATAAAGAGACCTATCCCTATTAGGAGCTGAATGTTACATATTACAATTCCTTGTTAGAGGAATAAAAACCCTATTAAAGGTATACAACACCTTGTTAGGGTCCAACTGAGCTTACATCTCTTACACCAAAACTTATGTTACAAAGTGTTCTCAATAATGAACAAAAACAAGCATCTCCAATGCTTATATAGTTCCATTCATATTTGTTCAATGATCTCTGTCATCCTCTTCCCTACTATTCACATATTCATTTTCTCATCAATCTTCCATATCTTCACTTTACAAAAAGTCTTCATATATATATATATATATATCAACATCAAGTCGGCTCTCTTAACAATATCACATAGTTAGCTCTCAATACAAAACAAATAATGTAAAGATAAAATACAAAGTTGACACTCTTACATAACCAAAATATAGGTTATCCAAAATTATAATCCAACTTAGCTCGCTAGGAATTCACACCATACTCCTTAAATCATCGCTATTGTTCAACTATTTTGTTACGCTGTCTTGTTGTATTCGCTTGTATTCAAATCTCTCCAACTCACTGTAATCAACACCAAAACTAAATATATCTTAGGTGGAGGTCATACATACCCCATATTATCTTCCACTAAGCTCACAATTCATAACTCATTGTACTTAATCTTTGATACCCAAAACAATGTTGTCATACTCTGTATTCCTACTTCTGTACTTAGTCATTTTGAAGACTATATCTCCAAAACTGAACTTCATTCCAAGCGATCAATATACTAGATATGTTGCCATAAATTAAAACTCATAAGTGTATCATATCATAAAAAAATCATCACTTTCCAACACAAAGTTACATTACCTTTGTATAGAGATGAGGTTGAGGTGGCACTACATCCTCCCCCCTAAGGCTTGACTTACTCTTGGAAGTTTCAAAAGCTAAGATGGAAACACTTCACACTTTAGTCCCAAGGTATCTCTCAAGCATAATCAATAACACATAAATTCTTGGAACCCATAGGGAAAATAATTTGATTCTTATACATATGGCCAAACAATTTTGTCTTCCCTTTTTATTCCATTTTGAATTTTAACTAACTTTAATATTTTTATCAAATCAAATTGATGTCATAAGTATGTGTCATATTTTCTACTAACAATTAGGTCACATGCTATCTAATAAAAGTAATAAAATTGATTAATTTATTGTAAAATAACTAATCACAACCACACTAAAGTGTACTTTTCACACACAAGTTCACCCTTAACTCACATTCTTAATTTCTAAAGATAGCAATGAGCTAGGATTTTTATTCAATTTCAGTCATTAAAACACACAATTTTATCTTAATAATTAGTAATTCTGATGCAGCCAAGGATGGAGAGACCTCAAAAGACCAGTTTGAAACTTGGGGCTAACACAATACAACATGAATAATAAGAACAACAAGACAATAATGTAAAAATGAGAGGTCATCCTTTGATTATAATCGGTGAATCAACTACAATAGATCTGCAACATGCAGTCTCACATGCTTGACATACATGCTTGATTAGATCATAAATCTCATAAAAATGCTAGCTAAGCTACACTAGAAAATCTTATGAAAAACTCCCCTATCCCATAGGAATAAGTTCATAATCTTAAATAAAAATTACAATCATCGGTCGGTCTAGTAAAGATCATATTTTTCAAGAATAAGAAAATTTGTTACAACAATTAGGTCATGAACCAAAATCACTTGATCAACCTCCAATGAAAAAAATAAGAGATGTGATCATACAAATAAGTCAACCTCAAATGTAACATTGAGTTGGCATGATCTTGCTCATAAAAACCAACCAGATGATTGGGAAAAAGATTGGAAACTCAACCTCTGATTGGTAACTTGAAGAATAATACATTCCCACAAAGAAACTATAATAACTCTCACATGATGAATCCAAATGAGGGGAAATCATAGAAAATGATCCAACATGAATCCCCAAATACATAGCCACGACTACAACCAAAAAGAACAAGTACAAATCTATCACCAAAAGAAACACCAGACTGGAAGAAAACAAACTAACAATGGAAAGAAAATGTTTTTGGTTGACACAAGATTGCTAAGATCCCAAGATGCTCCTACATTAGACACCCTAGGTAATTGAAAAGCGAGTCTCTCACTTTTTTGGGACCAAAGGAAAACCAAATAGGTCAACCTTAGCCTGAGAAATATATGATGAATCCTCAACTAGTCTATCCTTCCACTTGACTAGATATTCCATATACTTCTTACCTCTTTTAACTCGACCAACTCTACTATCCAAAATCCTCTCTATCTGCTCCATCTTCTTCTTTGGATATTTTTTTCCAACATCTGATTCTCCACTGCTACTGCAATGTGATTCATACAAATAAACAACATTGAAAACCAGTGATACATCCATATCCTCTAGTAATTCCACTTGATAAGCATTCCCTGAAGCAAATCTCCTCGGGATATTACAAGGACCAAACTTCTTCATCTTCAACTTGTGATAAGTACCAACTAGAAATATACCCTTCTATAAGTACACCATGATAAATTCATATCCCACTTGAAATTCCTTATGTCTCCTCTTCATGTCAACTCTCCTCTTATAAAATTAATTCATTTCCTCCAAATTATGTCTCACTCCTTCATGCAATGACTTCATAACCTCAAAAAATTCTTCGCCTTCAACACCCTTCTTAAACTCATGACTAATATCCCTTAATTCTTCTATTCCTTTAGGATTAAACCTAATAACCACTTTAAATGGTGTCTTCCATGTGCTCCTATTTACTAAATTATTGTAAGCAAAATTTTCTTTTGGTAAAAATAAATCTCAACTTCTAGGTTTATCTCCAACCAAACATCTCAACAAGTTCCCTAAAATCTTTTTTACAACTTCTATCTACCCATTAGTTTGTGGCTGAAAAGTAGAACTAAACTTTAAACCATCTTTCAAATTCTTCGAAAGTGTCCTCCAAAAATAACCAATAAGTCTACTATCCCTGTCTGATACAATGCCCTTAGGTAATCCATGTAATCTCACAATCTCCTTGCCAAATAAATCAGCTACATGCATTGCATCAGTAGTCTTCTTACAAGGAACAAAATGTGTCATCTTAGAAAATCTATCTACAACCACAAAAATTAAGTCATAGTCCCTCTAGGTTCTAGGAAATCCATGCACAAAATCCATACTAACCTCCTCCCAAGGTCTAAATGGTACTGTTAAAGGTGTATTCAACCCTACATTCTGAGTACTTCCTTTTGCAACTTGACAAACCTCACAAATCTATACAAAATTCCTCACATCCTTCTGAACTTATGGCCAAAATTAATTTTCACTCACCAAAGCTACTATCTTATCAATGCCAAAATTTCTTGCTAAACCTCCACTATGTTTCTCCTTAATTAGATTATCTCTCATGGAACTCCTAGGTATACATAACTGATTATCTCTAAACACTATTCCATCCTGAATGAAATAATCTAACCACTTACTTCTATCTACAACAATAGGCTCTTTAAAGCCTTCCAAGAGTCAGAAAACTTTGGGTCTTCCTCATACAAGGTCTTCAATTCATAAAAACCCTATACTGCAATCTTCATATTAGTCAAAAAAGTCCTTCTTCTACTCAAAGAACCAACAATTGTATTTTCCACACCAATCTATGTTTCAACACAAATTTATAGCTCCGCATAAACTCAACCCAAATCATATGTCTCTGATTCAACTTACCTTGGCTATCCAAATACTTAAATGCTTGATGATCGATATATAGTACAAACTCCCTAGGTAACAAGTAATGTCTCCACTTCTTCAAAGCTTGAATTATAGCATGAATTCTTGATCATACATTGAATACATTCTATTAGCATCATTCAACTTCTTTCTGAAATAAGAAATATGTCTCCCTTCTTGAGTCAAAACAATTCCAATTGCATTTCCACTAACATCACAGTCTACTTAAAATACCTTATTTAAATTAGGAAAAGCTAATACTAGTTTCTTAGTCACCTTCTACTTCAAAAACTCAAAACCTTTGTGTACTCCATGTGTCAATTTGAACTCTTTTTTATCACCTCTCATAGTTTCATCCATCAGTCCCTAGATTGAACTAAAGTGTCTGATGAACTTTTGATAGAAATTAGCTAACCCATGAAAAGATATTACTTCTCCAACACTCTCAGGTGTAGGCCACTCAACAATGGCTTTCACTTTCTTAGGATCCATCTTCAATCCCTTAGTAGATATTACAAAACCCAAGTATACCGAATCTTCTTTCATGAAAGTACACTTCTTGATGTTAATAAAAAACTTCTCTTCTCTCAACCTCTGCAATACTTGTCTAACACGCATCAGATGCTCTTCTTTTTATCTTACTTAAAATCAAGATATCATCCAAATAAACAATATTATACTTACCCAAGAATCTCTTCAGGACTTCATTCATCAGCCTCATAAAAGTACTAGGTGCATTAGACAATTCAAAATGAATTACCAAGCACTCATATAATCCCTAATTTGTCTTAAATGTAGTCTTCCACTGATCACCTTCTCTGATTCTTAAATGATGATATCCACTCTTCAAGTCAATCTTGGTGAAATACTTAGCTCCACTCAAACAATCCATCAAATCATCAATTCTGGATAAAGGAAACTATGTAATACCCCTCCAACCCTAACATGACCTTTCTATACTTGTTGGAAGTTATGGAATATTTTAGGGACTTCTATGCTTGGTTTTGATAACAATATCATTCTTCTTGAGGTGTTTTCATAACCCATTCTAATCCAATTATAAAAAATTTACATCCTTGTTTTGACCATAATAAATGTATTCAGATACATTCCTTCATGTGTATTCATCTCTTCTTATGTTTCCATTATATTTTTGGACCTTGATGTTAGGTGGTCACCTGATAGATCTAAATTGTTACTATGTCAGGTACTGCTTATCAATGATTATGACTATCTTGGATAAATTAGTTATAATGGCTAAAGAATTGATTATGATACATTGACGCTTATGTCCTAATTGATATATGAATATGGTTTCAAGATATCCTTAACGATTAGGTTCTTTATATGTTATGATTATTGCATAATTATGATTAGTGATCATTTGTGTGATCTATTTAATTTTTAATGTTGATTAAGAGACTAACCCAATGCACATGATGGTTTATGTTATGTAATTTATCTATACCTTATTCTATATTTGATTCATAATGTTTTGTATATTGGATGCTTACATATAATCTTGTATCTATTATATACTGGTATGGCTAGGGGCGAAGTCATATTTACTCACCTAGTTAGATCCACACAATGCCTTGACCAATGTCATTGTTTTCACTTTATTCTGTATATGTATATACACATGTATATTCATTTGGTGATGAAGGTTTTCAGGTACCGGGCATCGACTTCACCTGGCTCTACAGGTTTAAGTGTGCCCTCAAATCCTTGATGGTTGTTGTTGTGGAGATAGTACTAAGGCCCCTGCATGAGTCTTCCTTTGCCATTATTCCAATTTAGGAACATTGGGGTTCCCTTTTTTGTCAGTCAAGTTTTGGGTAAAAAAACATCAGATCCACCTCAACCGGTTGGACATTATTGTAGATAGTGCCTTGTGGTCACTTGCGTTTGTTTGTTTGTGTGATTTGTTTATTCATTTCATTTATTTCTCCTTCTTGGGATGATTCTTAGTTGATCTTTTCTATGTTGTTTTTTGGAGTTTCATACTTGGTCAAGAGTTTGGCTTAACTTTCCTTGTTGACTACGGTTGACCTTGTTTGATCTTGTGGTTATCTCGATATGTTTCATAGTTGATTGTTATAGCCTCTTTGGATGATTGTATTATTCTGAGGCATGTGATTTTTTTCAACCTGAGTGTTATATCCTATAGTAAATATAAATAGGTAATAATACTAATGTTGTGATATATTGCTTCATAATCATATAGATTATAAAGCATTTATTATATCATATTTGAGTAATATATAGTTGTGAGTTTACAATTATATTAAGTTATTTAATAATTCCCTTTAGTTAAGAGTTAGTTGGGAGTTGGTTACCTTTCCTCTCAACCTTTGGGAAATCTATTTATTTGCACTAATTTTTCATTTGGATGGGGGGATTTTTGGGGGCTGAATCATTGAGGAGAGGATGACCGTACTTTTCATGGAGATTTTGGAGGAAAACTTAGGAGATGTGAGGGAGGGTTTGTAAGTATATTTTTTAAGAATTTATGGCTATCTTTTCTTTTGGGAGAGGGACATTTTTGTGAGAGTTTTAGTAGTTGAGAGAGGGATTCATTTCTGTGGATTTGTAATTTATTTCCTTGGGATTTTTGAAAGTGGAGAAGGTTTGAATGATGCATCTCAAGTTTGGATCATCTTCCTCATAAATTCTCCTTCTTCTGATGAACTATAACTGATTGAATGTTTGAAGATGTTAAGTTGATGATCACAAAGCTGTAGAAATTTAATGCAAGACATTAAATAATTTAATGTATTGTATTTTCATTGATGTCAACTTGATATAATCTAATTGGTTATATACAAAGTGTCAAAGACTTCAGAGAACCAGAGAGATAAAGGTTATGCTATCAGTAATGCATAAAATTTTAGTATGCACTAAGTGAAAAAAAACACCGATGGTCAATGCACCCCGATGGATAGAGAACCCCGAAAGGAAAGTCACAATGATACCCGAGCAAGAAACCCAAGCAAGAATTATCGACAAGAAGAATCAAAGTAACTCAAGAAGAACTTCACAGTGTTACCTGACAGACAGAAAACCCTGACGGAGATGCCTGAGGAGAACTGAAGTGTTGCCCGAGGAGAATGTAAGTGTTGACCAAAGATAACAAGGAGTTAAACACCGAAAAGAACTAAAGTTCAAAAATGATAGAAGACTTAGTTGGCAAGAGATAAATATGGATTTAATTGGTTGTTAATATTGTTTTTATCAACAAGTTAAAATCCAGAGATAAGCGAGATTTTTAAAGCTGTTTTATTCTAGTTGTCAAGGAGAAACCTATGGGATAAAACTGAAGTAAAGCTTTAAAGAAAGAAAGGAAAGATTTCTGGATCACTTCAAGAACAAGAAAGAATAAGACCTAAAAATGGTAAAATCATGTCTATAAAGAGACAAGATAATTCATTGTGAATTAGGTGATGAATAGATAAGAGAATATTGGTGAAGACAGATTTTATAGTGTCCTGATCAATCAAGATAAAGAACAAAGCTAAGGAGTTCTACGGACACCAAGCAACAAAGAAGCACAACATCAGCAAGAAGAAAGAAGTGGAGAAAAGGTATTGAAAAGATACATTGATCAGAAAGGTATTATGAGCTTACAATAGATCTTAACATCTGCAAAGCATAGTTGTTTATATGAATAGATCATATACTATTTTAGTTTAACCATTGAATCAGATAAGTCTCTTAACCAAGCAGGATCTAAACAAATCCTTTATATATTGAGATACATCCCAAGGAGTATCAAAAGGTTTATCATAAAGATAGCATACAAGTGCCAAATATCAAGTGATAAACTGTTTGTGTTAAATCCTCTAACAAGGTCGTACTTAACAATGTGTTTGTAACCTTTAACAGTGTTGGCTCTTCACTGAGCTCACTTCAAAAGAGTGAAAATTTTGGGTTACTGGTGCCAAGTGGTTTTTCCCTTAACAGTGTTTCCACGTTAAAAATCCATGTGTCAAATGTGTTTATGAGTCATTGCTTTCATGTTTTTCTTTACACATTACTAAAAAATGATTGATCGGTATACACTAAGTAATTTACTATATTTTGGGAAATGAAAGACTGCTAATCGGTAAAGATAAAGATTAATAAGGTTTTATAGAGAAATCTGAGCAGTAGTTATTTGATAAGATTATCTAAAGGTATACATCTTGTAGGACTAAAGATAACTAGAGGCTTATAATTGTGTAAATAAGTTTTTGGGTTAATTTATTGGAATATTTTTGAGGCCACTAATTCACCCCCCCTCTTTAGTTATTCTAACAATTGTTATCAGAGATTGTGTTCTTAGAAGGAAGGTTTCAAGATCCAAGATAAAGATCACAAGATGAGCAAACGGGATGTGCCTAAGTTGAACAAGGACAACTTTGCATCATGGAAAGGAAGGATAAAACTCCAGCTATTAGGTATTGGAAATGATGTTACTCAATACTTGGATACTGAATATATGTTGCCTACATCACCTCACACACTTGAGAAATTAAGAGAAAAGCATGAGAATAATTCTATGATGATAGAACTTGCTTCCTCACTCTCCGATGCTGAATTTGAAGATGTCAAAACTTGCACCTCTGCAAAGAAAATGTGGGACAAATTGAAGCTTGTACATGGAGGAGATGCTAATGTACTAAGAGCTAAGGCAGAAAGCCTAAGAGGTAAATTTGATGACCTAAGAAAGAAAGAAGGATAAAATATCACTCACTATAGCTGTAGAATCAAAGAGGTAGTCAAAGCTATCCGAGGAGTTGGAGGTGTACTTGAAGAAGAAACAGTGGTAAGTAAAATCCTAAGAACCTTACTTCATGTATATGCTATTAGAGTATCTGCTATACAAGAAATGAGAGCAGTAGCAAATAACAATGTCACTCTAGATAGTTTGGTTGGAAGAATTATTTCATTTGAGATGAATAACTTTGATAACAGTGTCTTACCATCTATTAAGCCTACATTCAAATCTTCTTTGAAAATAAGTAAGTCAAGTCATAAACACACTATGAGAAATGATCGTGAAAGTGATAGTGATGACTAGATATTGATGAGATTGAAGCACTTATGGCTAGAAGAATGCAGAGAGGCAAAGGTAGATGTAAAGATAAATTACCACTTGTATGTTTTAATTGTAAAGAGATTGGAAACTTTGCTGCTAGATGTCCTAACAAAAGAAAAGATGACAGAACTAATGATAGATCATATGAAAAGAAGTTTGACATAAATGATAATAGAGATTACCGAAGCAATCAAAAATTTGATAGAAGAGATACCTGAGACTACAAGGACAAAGAGAAGAAAGTTGTTACCTAGCTGAGAACACAGCTGGAGATACTGACACCAAATCGAATGAAAAAATTGAGATGGTATTTTTGGCCATGAAGGATGATTCAAACGAAGAAGAAAGGTATGTAGAGACTGCACTCATATCTAAGGTTAGTAAGAATGATGTATGGATTATAGATAGTGGCTCACTCACCACATTACTGGCGATAAAAAAAGGTTTGAAACTTTTGAGTTTTATAATGGTGGATCAGTTAGAATGGGTAATGACACACCTTGTTTAGTTGAAGGTAAAGGAACCATAATGTTAAATAATATGATCAAATGTGAAAATGCATACTGGGTAAAAGGACTTAATTATAATCTATTGAGTGTTTCACAAGTGAATAACACAGGTCACCGAGTAGCATTTGAGAATAAAAAGGAAAAGATCTTTAATGAATTAGGAAAGTTGATCAGAACTGGTAAATGGACAAAAGGTAACCTATTCTATCTTGATGATATTAACACCACTTATTTAATGGCTATAAACAAAGACATATGGTTGTGGCATAAAATATTATGTCATGTGAATTTTGACAACATGATTAAGATAAGAAATAAAAGGAAAGTAAGAGGCTTACCGAGCGTGTGAAAGCCCAAGCATATCAGGTGTAAGAATTGTCAAAAAGGTAAAAAGAAAAAGTCTAGTTTCAAGAGAAAATCCCATACATCTAATGCTATTCTAGAATTAGTCTGTATTGATCTATGTGGACCCATGAGAACAAATATTTATTATGGTGATAGATATTTCATTCTCTTTGTAGATGATTATTCTAGAATGATGACAGTTATGTTCTTAAAAGAAAAATCAGAAGCATTCAAGATGTTTAAATGGTATAAAGCTATGGTAGAAAAACAAAGTGGTAAGGAACTAAAATTCTTAAGATCAGATAGAGGAGGAGAATTTATTTATGATTAATTCACTAACTTTTGCAATGAGCATGGAATTAAAAGACATGCTTCTGCACCAAGAACACCACAACAAAATGGGATTGCTGAAAAAAGAAACATATCCACTATTGATTGTGCAAGAACACTGATGATTGAGAAAAGCATCACTCAAACATTCTGGAGGGAAGCTATCAGTACTGCTGTCTACACATTGAAAATATTTCAATTGAAGAAAGACACCAAAAAGATACCTTATAAGCTATGGTATGGTTACACACCCAATGTAAGTTACTTCAAAATTTTTGGTAGTCAATGTTATATTTTGAAAGATGATAGAAATAGAAATCTTGACTCCAAAAGTGAAGAAGGAATCTTTCTAGGGTATTCCACCAAGAGAAAGGTTTATAAATGTCTTAGCAAGTCCTCTAACAAAATCATTGAAAGTGAAAATATTAGAATAGATGAACATGCATAGAAAAATGATGAGGAAAATAGAAAAGAACCATAAGACTACAACAAGTTCATTTACATTGAAGAACCTAACACTGATGACATGTAACTGATTGAATGTTAGACTATATTAAGTTGAAGATGATGCAAGACATTAAATCAGTTAATGGTTTCTATTTTCATTGATGTCAACTTGATATCATCTGTATGGTCATATACATAATGCCAAAGACTTCAGAGAATCAATGGAATAAAGTTTATGCTTTCAGCAATGTATAAAAGTCAAGTATTCACTAAGTGACAGACTACTCCGGCGGAGTGCACACCATCAGTAAAGACAGAGATAAAGTCACAGTGATACCCGACGAGCAGAAGACAGTGTTTCCTAATGAAGCAGAATCACAGGATGCCCGACAAGCTAAAAATAGTTTTGCCCAACGAGCAAGATCCAATGATGCCCGACGGACAGACATCCCAAAACTAACTGAAGTTGCACCAATGGAACTGTCAGTTTTCACCGGTGAAGAACTACAGAATTGACCAACAGAACAGAGAGATCAGAAAAGGACAAAATATCTAGCTAGCAGAGCTTAAGGATAGACTTAACTGGTTGTTTTATTTGTTTTATTTGACCATAGTTAAGTAAGTGATTTAAAGATGATTTATACAGTTGGCAAGAAGATAACTACAAGATAAATCAGGAGTTAAAGTCATAAATCAATTTGGTTGGATTGGTTTTTACGCCAAGAATCAAGAATCAAGAACTAGAATTAAGGGATATCATGTCTATTTAAGAGACAAGCATAATTCATTCCTGAAAGCAATCAGATACATGGGGGAGTGAACTTATAGAAGATGCTGAAGAGAAAATGAAGAAGGTTAAACTTCATGTAGTCTTGATCAATCAAGCTAAGGGAGAGATAAAGAATTCTGCAGACACCGACAAATAGAAAAGCACAGCATCACAGAGAAGAAAGAGTTAAGTACAAAGGAATTGAATTGATACATTGATTAGAAAGATATTGTAAGTAAATAGATCTGAAAATCTACAATTAAGTTGCATTAGAAATAGGTCATTTTGTTTCAGTTTAACCATTGAAGCATTAAGTCTCTTAACAGAGCAGG
>MU223584.1:3037831-3049029 GCA_018584345.1 Thuja plicata
AAGAAGACTCCTTATGAGCTATGGTATGGTAAAACACCTAATGTAAGTTACTTCAAAATTTTTGGCAGTCAATGTTATGTCTTAAAAGATCAAAGAAATGGAAAGCTAGATGCCAAAAGTGATGAAGTTTTTTTTTCTAGGGTATTCTACCAAAAGCAAAGCTTTTAAATGTCTACTCAAGGATTCTAGCAAAATAGTTGAAAGTGCAAATGTAAAGATTGATGAATTTGTAGAAAAGAATGAGCTAGAAAGCACAAAATAACCAGAGGACTACAACAAGTTTGTATACAATGAAGAACTCATCACTTTACCCAAGCAACAATACTTAAATCCAGAATAATAGATTGTTGCAACCGATGGTCAGAATGCTCTTACCGACGGTTAGGATAATGATAAAAATAATGTGCAAGGTAATGAAGATCAAAATGATATGCAGAGAGTTGTACCTGTACTTGTAAGATATGTAAGAAGGAACCATCTAGAGGACTAGATCATAGGAGATAAGAAAGCTGGTACAAGAACAAGGAGTAAGTCTTTAAACTCAAATTGCTTAATTTGTGAGTTTGAACCAAAATCTGTCAATGCTACACTATATAATGCAGAATGGATAAGTGCTATGAATGATGAGATTGAATAGATTGAAAAGAACAAGACATGGTCACTTGTGCCAAGACCAGATGACAAGAATTTCATCGGTACAAAATGGATATTCAGGAACAAATTGAACGAGAATGGAGAACTCACAAGGAACAAAGCAAGACAAGTATGCAAAGGGTATGCACAAGAGGAAGGTATAGACTATGGAGAAACCTTTGCACCCATTGCTAGGATAGGAGTAAGAATTCTACTTGCTTATGCTGCATACAAAGGATTCAAAGTATATCAAATGGACGTCAAGTCGGCATTTCTAGATGGAATACTTGAAGAAGAGGTATACATTGAACAACCAGAAGGGTTTGTAGATCCAGATAAGAGGAACATGGTATGTAGACTTCATAAAGCCTTGTATAGATTGAAAAAATCTCCCAGAGCCTGGTATGAAAGACTTCATTCCTATCTAATAAGTATTGGATTCATGAGGACTAGTGAAAACAATAATCTTTATTTGAAAGAAGATACTAATGCTAACACTTTGATTGCTGAAATATTTGTTGATGACATCATATTTGGAGGCAATAATATGCTATGCAAATAATTTTCTGAAGAGATGAGCAAAGAATTTGAGATTTCTATATTTGGAGAGATCAAGTTCTTTATTGGTCTGCAGATCAATCAACAAAGTGAAGGTATTTTCATTACACAGTCCAAATAAATCAAAGAAGTTCTGAAAATATTCAAGATGGAAGATTCCAAACCTGTTGGAACACCAATGGCTACTAGATGGAAATTAATAAAGGAAGACAAGACAACAGAGGTAAATTAGACTTTATATAGATCAATGATAGGGAAACTCATGTATGTTGTACACACTAGACCAGATATTGCACATGTTGCTAGATTTTTTGCTAACCCCAGGGAATCACATATAACTATTGTGAAAATAATTCTAAGATATCTGAAGAATACTGAGGAATTTGTCCTATGGTATAGGAGAGAAGGCAAATTTGAACTAAAAGTGTTTACCAACGCTAATTGGGCTGGAAATCTTGATGACCGGAAGAGCACAACTGGAGGAGCATTCTTTATGGGTGACAGACTTGTCACATAGATTATCAAGAAGCAAGGATGCATCTCTCAGTCTACTACAGAAGCATAATATGTTGTTGCTGCTGTAAACTGCTCGAATATTGCATGGATCAAATAGTTGCTGGAAGGTATGCATATGAAGATCATAGAACCAGTAGTTATCTATTGTGATAACACTAGTGCAATAAATATTTCCAAGAATCCAGTCATGCATGCAAAGACTATACACATTGCCATCAAGTATCATTACTTAAGAGAACAAGTTCAAGAAAAAGAAGTGATACTTGAATATGTGCAATCAAAAGAACAATTGGCTGATATCTTCACCAAGCCACTACCAAAGGATACATTTGAGTACCTGAGAAAAATACTAGCGGTCAAACCCATGTCTAACAGTCATTAAAAGGAATGGATGTTGCATCAGCCATATATTATCAGAATATCATTCATGACTGTTGCAAGCAGAAGCTGAACTTTAAAGCTACATCTATATACAAAGAGGTATATAACAATACCAAGAACACAAGCAGATTGTTATATTGATAATAGATAAGGGAAATTGAAGGATATATTATGAAAAAAAAATTGGTTGACAGATTATTAGATATTTGTAAAATCTTTGTTTGGCATTGTTGTCAAAGGGAGAGAATGTATCCATATCCATATTATCATCAGAAACTATTCATTATCAGATTACTCCAAACAGGGAGAGATCATATCCAAAGGGAGGAAATTGGTATAAAAGACAAAGACATCAAATAAGCAGAGCAGTCAAAGAGGACACAACACATCAGAAGAAGAAAAAGGAAAAGCTGCAAGAATCAAATCTAAGCTTACATAGAGCTTACTAGTGGTCAAACATTTTATCAATTATCAAAACAAACTGTTTGGTAATTTTTTGAATCTCAACAATTGTATTTCATATTGTATTAGCAATAGTATAGTGTGATAATATAGTATGTTTCCATCAATGCCAAAGGGAGAGATTGATGAGATGTAACTAATTGAATGTTTGACTATATTAAGTTGAAGATGATGCAAGACATTAAATCAGTTAATGGTTTATATTGTCATTGATGTCAACTTGATATCATCTATATGGTCATATACATAATGCCAAAGACTTCAGAGAATCAATGGAATAAAGGTTATGCTTTCAACAATGTATAAAATTCAAGTATTCACTAAGTGATAGACTACACTGGCAGAGTGCACACCATGGGTAAAGACAGAGATAAAGTCACAGTGATACCCGACGAGAAGAATACAATGTTGCCCAATGAAGCAGAATCACATGATGCCCAACGAGCTAAAAATAGTGTTGCTCGACGAGCAAGATCCAATGATGCCCGACGAGCAAGATCCAATGATGCCCGACGGACGGAGATCTCGAAGCTAACTAAAGTTGCACCGATGAAACTGGCAGTTGTCACCGGCGAAAAACTGTAGAATTGACTGATAGAACAGAGAGATCAGAAAATGACAAAATATCTAGTTGGCAAAGCTTAAGGATAGACTTAACTGGTTGTTTTATTCAACCATAGTTAAGTAAGTGATTTAAAGATGATTTATACAGTTGGAAAGAAGATAACTACAAGATAAATTATGAGTTAAAGCCATAAATCAATTTGGCTGGATTGTTTTTTACGCCAAGAATCAAGAATCAAGAACTAGAATTAAGGGATATCATGTCTATTTAAGAGACAAGCATAATTCATTCCTGAAAGCAATGAGATATATGAGGGAGTGAACTGATAGAAGATGCTGAAGAGAAACTGAAGAAGGTTAAACTTCATGCAGTCCTGATCAATCAAGCTAAGGGAGAGCTAAAGAATTCTATAGACACCGACGAACAGAAAAGCACAACATCACAAAGAAGAAAGAGTTAAGTACAAAGGAATTGAATTGATACATTGATCAGAAAGACATTGTAAGTAAATAGATCTGAAAATCTACAACTCAGTTGCATTAGAAACATGTCATTTTGTTTCAGTTTAACCATTGAAGCATTAATTCTCTAAACAGAGCAGGACTTAACAGTCTTTTGTAATTGAGGTATATCCTAACAGATTACCAGAAGGTTGACTCATGATAGTAGCATCAGTCTTACCTAAAGCCTATTGAGAGTCTAAGAAGAAGGCTGATTCAAGGATGGTAGTAAGATTAGCATAAAGCCTATTGACAGTCATGAGACTGATTCAAGGATGGTAGCATAGATGCCAGATACTAAGTGACAACCTATGTATAAAAATCCTCTAACAAGGTCACACTTAACCGTGTGTTTGTAACCTTTAACAGGGTTGGATCCTAACAGGGCTTACTTCAGAAGAGTGAAAATTTGGGGTATCGATCCCAGTGGTTTTTCGCTTAACAGGGTTTCCACGTTAAAATCCTTGTGTTATGTGTGTATGGTTTATTACTTTAGTGTTTTAAATTTCACATAAGCATTTATGGATTGATTGGTATACTTTGCATATTTACTGAGTATCGGTAAATACAGTTTACTGCTTATCGGTTATCAAGGAGAATAGGGATAGACAAGGTAAACCAATAGATAGTTATTTGTTTCAAGTATTTCAAAGGCATACATCTTGTAGGGACTTAATAATTGGAGAAGTATTGATTGGTGGATTAAAGTTTAAATTGGATAAATTTGAGGTCACTGATTCACCCCTCCCCTCTCGGTTATAACTAATAGATACTCTGCTTGAGCAACAATGTATCACTCCTGAGCAACAAAACATTGCACTCGAGCATCAGGGTGCAAATACTGAAAATTAGGAAAATGATGTTCTGAGCGATGGAGATAAGAATGAAAGTCAAAATGATAATAAAAATGATGAACAAAGAGTTGAACCAGTACTTTCCAAGTATGTCAGATGACACCATCCATAGAACTAGATCATAAGAGACAAGAAGGGTGGAATGAAAACAAGAAGTAAGTCACTAAAAACAAGATGTTTAATTTGTGATTTTGAGCCTAAATCTATTAATACTGCACTAGAAAATGAAGAATGGGTCAGTGCTATGAATGAAGAAATAAGGAAAATTGAGAAGAACAATACATGGATATTAGTACCTAGACTAGATGACAAGAATTCCATTGTTACCAAATAGATATTCAGAAACAAGCTGAATGAGAATGGAGAAGTCACAAGAAACAAAGCAAGATTAGTATGCAAGGGGTATGCACTAGAAGAAGGTATTGACTATAGAGAAACCTTTGCACCCATTGCTAGACTAGAAGGAGTAAGAATACTAATTGATTATGTTGCATACAAAGGATTCATGGTATACCAAATGGATGTCAAATCTACATTCCTAAATGGAATATTAGAAGAGGTATACATTGAACAACTAGAAGGGTTTGTTGATCTTGACAAGAGAAACATGGTTTGTAAACTAAACAAAGCCTTGTATGGATTGAAAAAAGCACCCAGCGCCTGGTATGAAAGAGTTCACTCCTATCTCATAAGTATTAGATTTGTAAGAACAAGTGAAAATAACATTCTGTATTTAAAGAAAGATACTGATAATAATATTTTGATTGCTGAAATATTTGTTGATGATATCATATTTGGGGGAAATGATATGTTATGAAAATCATTTGCTAAATAAATGAGAAAAGAGTTTTTTATGTCAATGTTTGGGGAGACCAAATTCTTTCTTGGTCTAATGATTATTCAACAAGATGTAGGCATATATATCACACAATACAAATATATCAAGGAAGTGCTGAAGATATTCAAGATGGAAGATTTCAAACTAGTTGGAAAACCTATGGAATTTGGATGTAAGATGACAAAGGAAGATAAATCAAATGAGGTAAATTAGACCTTGGATATATCAATGGTTGGAAAAATGATGTATGTTGTTCATACTAGATCAGATATAGCACATGCATTTAGAATAGTTGAAAGATTCTATGCTAATCCCAAAGAAACACACATGATTGCGGTTAAGAGAATTCTAAGATATCTAAAGAACACCAAGGACTATGGCTTATGGTATAAAAGAGAGGAAAATTTGAGCTTCAATTCTATACAGATGTTGATTGGGCTGGAAACTAAGATGACACAAAGAGCACAACTGGAGGAGCATTCTTCATGGGTGACAAACTTGTCACATGGATAAGAAAGAAGCAAGGATGCATCTCACAATCTACTGCAGAAGCAGAATATGTGGTTGTTGCTGCAAATTTCTCTAAAATTGCATGGATCAAACAGTTACTGGAAAGTATGAATATGAAAATTAGATGACACAAAGAGCACAACTGGAGGAGCATTCTTCATGGGTGAAAAACTTGTCACATGGATAAGAAAGAAGTAAGGATGCATCTTACAATCTACTATAGAAGCAGAATATGTGGTTGTTGCTGCAAATTTCTCTAAAATTGCATGGATCAAACAGTTATTGGAAAGTATGAATATGAAAATTCTTGAACCAATGATTATCTACTATGATAATACCAATGCAATAAACATTTATACGAATCCAGTCATGCAAGCTAAGAATAAACATATTGCAATAAAGTATCATTACTTAAGAGAACAACTACACGAGAAAGAGGTGATACTAGAATATGTTCAATCCAAGGAACAATTAGCTGATATATTCACAAAGCCATTGCCTAAAGATACATTTGAGTACCTGAGAAAGAGACTAGGGGTCTGACCCTTGTCTATTGGTCAGTAAGCTAACTAGGAGGCTGCATCAGCCTACACAAAATTAGAAGATAATTCATGTTGATGCAAGAAAAGAAATAGACTACAAAGATACATCAGTACATAGAAAGGTACATATCTGCACCGAACACCAGAGTCATTGTATTGCTGATGGATAAGGAAATTCAAGGAGTATATTATAAAAAGGAAGGAGGAGAGATTACATATGAAATATCCATCATGACTATTATAAAGGAGAGATGGCTTAAGAAGACTTGAGAGAGATGTAACCTATAAGGGAGAGAATATCAAAAGGGAGAGAAGTATCTTGAGGGAGAGATGACTTAAGGAAGAAATGAATTAAGGGAGAAAGTACTCTATATTGATGTCAAAGGAAAAAGAGATGATCAAGGAGAGGAATAGTCAAAGGGAGAGACAACATCACATAAAGAGATCCTACAACACAGAGAGAAATAGAATCAAAATTTGTTACATCTATCCAGTGAAGGGATTGAAGATTGAAGAAAACACTCTGAGAGAAAAAATCTAAGCTAGAAGAGCTTACCGAGAGCCATACATTTGTATTGGTTATAGAACAATAAGATTGGTAAATTGATGAACTAAAACTGATATATTTTATATTGTATTAGTAATAATGTAGTGTTTTTCCATCAATGCAAAAAGGAGAGATTGATGAACTATAATTAATTGAATTTTTGAAGATGTTAAGTTGATGATCACAAAGCTGCAGAAATTTAACGCAAGACATTAAATCAGTTAATGTGTTGTATTTTCATTGATGTCAAATTTATATAATCTGGTTGATTATATACAAAATTTCAAAGACTTCAGAGAACTAGAGAGATAAAGGTTATGCTATCAGTAATGCATAAAAGTTCAGTATGCACTAAGTGACAACAAACACAGAATAATGCACCTCGACGGATAGAGAACCCTGAGAGGAAAGTCATAGTGATACCCGAGCAAGAAACCTAAGAAAGCATTACCAATGAGTAGAATCAAAGTAACCTGAGAAGAACTTTGCAGTGTTGGCCAACGGATAGACAACCCTGATGGAGATGCTTGAGGAGAATTGAAGTGTTGACCGAAGCTAACAAGGAGTTAAACATCAAAAAGAACTAAAGTTTAGAAATGAAAAAAGACTTAGCTAGAAAGAGCTAAATATGGAGTTAACTAGTTGTTAATATTGTTTTCATCGACAAGTTAAAATCTAGAGATAAGCAAGAGTTTTAAAGCTCTTTTACTCCAATTGTCAAGGAGAAATCTACAAGATAAAACAAAAGTAAAGCTTTAAAGCAAGAAATGTGAGATTTTTAGATCATGTCAAGAACAAGAAAGACTAAGACCTAAAAATGGTGAAATCATGTATATAAAGAGACAAGATAATTCATTCTGAATTAGTGGGTGAATAGAGAAGAGAATATTGGTGAAGAAAGACTTCATACAGTCCTGATTAATCAAGCTAAAGAACATAGCTAAGGATTTCTGTAGACACCGAGCAACAGATAAGCACAACACCACCTAGCAGAAAGAAGTGGAGGAAAGGTATTGAAAAGATACATTGATCAGAAAGGTATTATGAGCATACAATAGATTTGAACATCTGCAAAGCATAGTTGTTTATATGAATATATAATATATTGTTTCATTTTAACCATTGAATCAGAGAAGTCTCTTAACCGAGTAGGATCTAAACAAATCCTTTATATTGAGATACATCCGAAGGAGTATCAAAAGGTTTATCATGAAGATAGAATAGGAGTGCCATATATCAAGTGATAAAATGTTGGTATTAAATCCTCTAACAAGGTTGTACTTAAGAATGTGTTTGTAACCTTTAACAGGGTTGGCTCTTCACCGAGCTCACTTTAGAAGAGTGAAAATTTTGGGTTACCGGTACCAAGTAGTTTTTCCCTTAACAGGGCTTCCGCGTTAAAAATCCATGTGTCAAATGTGTTTATGAGTCATTTATTTCATGTTTTTCTTTACACATTACTAAAAAATGATTGATCGGTATACACTAAGTAATTTACTGTATTTTGGTAATTGAAAGAAAGCTAATCGGTAAAGATAAAGAATAAGGTTTTACAGAGAACTCCGAGCAGTAGTTATTTGATAAGATTATCTAAAGGTATACATCTTGTAGGACTGAAGATAAGTAGAGTCTTATAATTGTGGTAATAAGTTTTTGGGTTAATTTATTGGAATATTTTTTACACCACTGATTCACTCCCCCCTCTCAGTTATTCTAACATTTTCTTCCTTCTTCGGTTGAATCTCCATAGGATCCGAGGTAGGGATTGAATCCCCTAATGAAATTTTTTATTTGATTAAATATGAAGTTAATTATATACTATAATTATGTATGATACCTGTATTTTTCATTCCTATAAGTATTCAAAAGCTAGAGTTCTTTTTGGTGAAAATTATCACGTGTTTTCCTAGGGTTTTTAGCAACCTATTTTTGGAGATATGTTATTTAAATAAACTAAATTGAGTCTATGGTTTTTATTTATTGGTTATCTTGAAGGGAAATTCCATCAAATGGGTATCTTTCATATTTCCTTTCTAAGGTCTAATTGATTTCGTATTATGTATATTTTGTTAGACTAATTATGTGCATTCTTTGTTCTGAATTTTCAGTCACATTTCTATGAATGGTATAGACTGGTATGGCCATTTAAAGGTATTAAATTGATATAAAAATAGGTATCTATATTATCTTTCATATTCCATTGGTTTGGTAGATTTTTTAATATTTTGTGGAAGATACAACCATTTTAGTGAAGGCAGGTCAGAACCTTAACTAGGGTTTTCTATTTTAAACCAGAAGCCATAACTTTCTTTCCCACTCTTATATCTTTACACAAATTTAATTTAGAGTATTTATTTATGTTACATAAAAATCCACTGAAGATATTGTCATTATTATTTGTTTTGTGGATGATATGAATGACTGCTCTATGATTACTATTCTTTGCATTTAATCCTTGATTGAAATTGACCGGTTTAAGAATATTACCAAGTTGTAGGGTTTTGTATGGTTATCATAGGCTATTAGGATTTGTTTTGGTTAATTGGATCTATTTTTACTTTGAATATGTTTATAATATAACTTTAATGTCTTCTTATTGATCAATCCAGTTGATCACTTTTCTAGGTTGAATTCAAATGAGTTTCCTGCATATTCACCAAGTTTAAAAACCAGAAAAGTGTTAAGGTGCTAACTTTGCAGATTTGTCATAAGTTGCTCAAAGCCATGGAGAGGGAGAGGGAGCGGGAGCGTCCAGATTCAAATTTGAATTTGGGTGGGAGTATTCAGGAGGAGGTAGGATCCTCTGAGCACAGCAAGCAGGATTATGGAAAGGACATCGAGATCACAGGACTCGATCCCGATGCGAGACAGTTGCCAGAGGACCCAGGAGGGGGTCCCAGACTGGGAGCCGGGCTGGGGCAACCAAGGAAATGGGCGTCCCTTTTTGGCATCAAACCAATAGGTAAATCTTCTTTACCTCTGGTGAAGAATTTTTCAATACCTTCTCAAGGAAGCTTTGCTATTGAAATCCCAGACCAGACCATTGATTTTTCTATAGCAAGGATGAAAAATTCGCTAGTTGGTAGATTTTTAGGAGTTAGACCTAACATCGAAGTGGTTAGGGCTTTTGTGTCCTGGAAATGGGATTTGAAAGGACAGGTAGAGGTGGTAGCAATGGCTAAGGGCTGTATGTCATTCTTCTTCTCTTGTGAAGAAGATAGAATGAATATTCTATGCAGCGGGCCATGGTTGATCGGGAAAAACACTCTTATTCTTCAAAAATGGAGTCTGAATCTTGTGTTTGAGGAGGAAACCATTTGACAGGTTCCTGTCTGGATAAAGCTACATGGATTGCCTCTTGAATATTGGCTGGAAGATATTTTTGTTGGGATAGCAAGTTCATTTGGAGAACTTTTGTCGATAGACAATGTGACAGCGGCGAGACGGAGGCTAACCTATGCTCGTATTTGTGTTGGGATAATGCAGGATAAGGATATGCTAGAAAAAATAAGTTTGAAATCTAAGTTGGGCATGTGGGAGAAAACTATAGAATATGAATCTATACCTTTGGCATGCTTCCATTGCAAAAAAGGCGGGTCACTAGGCAAAGAAATGCCCGGAAAAAGTAATCCAGAAAAAAACTTAGAAATGGATTCCTGGAGGGAGAAAAACTAAAGAAGTCAGCAGCAAAGCCAGGGAAGGTCAGCGAAAAGAGCAAGAGGAATAGGAAACTTGTGTGAAGTTGAAACACACAAAGCCAATGATAGGCTCAGAAACAGAGGATCCTAAGGAGTGGGGAAAAGAAGTTATGAATGAGAAATAAATTGAAATCCAAATGGAAGAAGGTGAAACAAAAGAAAATGAAATCCAAATAGAAGGAGAGTGTAAGGAAGATGAATCAAAGGGAGATGTAGTAGGGGAAGAGCCTGAGCAGAATGAGATGAATAAGAAAGAATGTGAAATGGAGCTGATAGAGAGCCCAGAAAATTTAGAAGTGACCCCAAAGAGGGGAGATAGAAACCAAGAGAGAACCACACCTAAGAGGGGGAACATAATAGAGGAAGATTAGAATCCACCAGGTACAACTCTACCAAAATGGGGAGACACTACTGAGATCACACAAATCCTTGAAGGAGAGCATAGTGATAAAGAAAATGAGAAAAATACTAAAGGAGAAAAAAAAAAGGGAAGAAAGATAAAGAGGCGCAAAATAGAAAGGTTTCAACAAGAAGCAATAAAAATGGAGATGTTGGAGTAGGATTAGCATCACCAGGGAGACCTTCAAGTCAAAA
>MU223584.1:3074090-3088415 GCA_018584345.1 Thuja plicata
CCTAGCAGGGTGATTAAATCCTTTAACAGGGTCACACCTAACAGTGTGTTTTGTAACCTTTAACAAGGTTGGCTCCTAACAGAGCTCACTTCAGAAGAGTGAAAATCAGTAACTAGTTGCATTGGTGATTTTCCCAAATTGGGTTTCCACGTTATATCTGGTGTTACTTGTGTTTATGTTATTTGATTTATGCATGTCAATAACTGTGAATGTTTAAATGAACAATAATAAGTTAATCTACCGAGTAACAACAGTATATATTAAAGACATCTAAGGGACTTGTGGATTTATTTTTGTGGTAACTGATTCACCCCTCCCCTCTCAGTTACTCCATCTATATTTCCAACATGATCATCCTTATCTTAAATACACTTTACATATCCCAAGAATTCAACTGTGTGAGCTGGGATCTCAAATATTCTCAAAATGTTAAAATACTAACACTCGGTCATCATTGTGTTCTTTCGCTTGGTCATCACTAGATAACTCGATAATTACTGACGTTCAGTAAATGTTGATGTTTGGTTGACACTAAAGTTTCTCATTGTGTACTAGTCCTTGGTCGACATTCACATCACTCAGCACAAACATAAGTTCTTTAATCTTCTACTTTGTTGCTCCATCAAGACTAAGCTTGTGCTCTTCCAATATTCACTTGGTGTTGTAGATAAACAACATATTACCTTACCAAGGTGCAATCTCATCAAGTACCCATTGTAATTTCACATTACTCAACCATTTCACTACATCTTCTTGTTATCTCCTCTTTTCAAATATTCTTCATCAATCAATTGGTATGGCACTTTACTAGATAACAATTGTCTTACTAGTTATTGATGAAGGAATTTTCCTTGGTTATTCCACTTAGATCAAGGCCTACAAATGTTTCAATCTAAGATTGAGGAAGATAGTTGAAAGTGCTAATGTGAGAATTGATGAGAGGTTTCATATTCAGGAAATAATGTATGACTATAATCAGATTACAAGGAATATGGATACAAATTCAAGTGAAGTGGAAACTCTTGAGTTTTATAATGAAATTAAGGTATGCTTGAATGACTCTACCGAAACTGTAAAGACACCAAGGTATGTTAAGAAAAACCATCCTGAAAAATAAAATTATTGGTGAAGTAAATAAAGGAATGATGACAAGATCTAGAATGAGAAATGAGTTTTGTTTGATTTCACGAGTAGAACCAAAAGCTACTGAGGAGGCTTGTAGAGATGAATCTTGGCCTAAAGAAATGTAGGAAGAATTGGATCATATTGAGAAAAAAATGCCTGGGAATCAGTTCCTAGACCTAAGGACAAGAATTTTATAGGGACTAAATGGGTTTTCAGAAAAAAAAAATGAATAAAGAAGGTATGGTAGTAAGGAATAAGGCTAGATTGGTTTGTAAAGGCTACTCATAAAAAGAAGGCATAGACTTTGAAGAAAAATTTCTCCTATAGCAAGATTAGAAGTAGTAAGGATGTTCCTTTCTTATGCAGCACACAAGAACTTTAAGGTATATCATATGGATGTGAAATCTACATTCTTGAATGGAGATCTAGAGGAAGAAGTCTACATTGAGCAGCCTAATGGCTTTCCTTTGACAGATGATGAAGACATGGTTTTAATGTTGAAAAAGGCATTATATGGACTGAAACAAGCACCAAAAGCATGGTATGCTTGGTTGGACAGGTATCTACTACATCTTGGTTTCAGAAAAGGTAGTGTAGATAGTAATTTATATTTGAGAACTAGTGAAGATGGATTATTTATTGTTGAAGTCTTTGTAGATGATATTTGTAGACACCCTAAAATGGACAGGCTTGCGATTTTACACTAAAAACACTAATTTTCATCTATTAATTAATGGTTTTTTAATCATTAATTAATCATCTATTTTCCTCTAAATTCATTCCCCAAATCATCTAATCAAATTCCCAAAATTAATTAAATAATTAATTTTATTTAATTAAATGGATTTAATTGATTAATTACCATTAATTGATTAATTAAACTCAGTTTCCTATAGTTTAAATTCAAATATTTAAACTTACTAATTAAATTCTTCCAATTAAATTAAATTAATTTCATCAAATAAAGCAATTCTTAATAAAAAAGAATTCAATTATCTCACATGCTGAAAACAATTATTAAATAAATGAATTAAATATTCATTTATCTTCAAAGAGATAACTCTAATTACATCACATGGGTTACTCCACCCATCTCTCTAGTCCACATGGGTAACTTCACCCACCTCTTTAGTTCAAAAAGGCAACTCATAATTAGCTCTTCAGTTAACCAAACTCTATCTCCTCTTTACCAAATAAAGAGGTGGAGTTTACTGAGGACCTCTCCTGTTCCTTTTAATCTCAACCGTTCATCTCCCCATCTCTGGGATTGATCTCAACCATTCATATCATCACCAAATCTTATATAATAAACCCTTCACAACCATTTGAAGGGTCCAGGATTTCAAGCTCTCATGCGCCATTACTCTATCATTTTGGTTCTAGCATTCAAGCCATCTTGTGACCACACACACACATTTCAATTTTCAAAATTCTCGAAGCTTCTCAAGTCATATACGCTGCCCCACTAATACTGAGCATCAAGAACATCATTTCGAAAGGAGTAGAGAGAAACAATAGAAGCTTCAAGCATCGTGGGGTTTGCATTTATTTGTCTTCCTTTCTCTTGCTTGTATATTTTATTTCTCATGTTTCTATTATTCATTCAGTAGTCATTATATACTTGATTCACATTCATTTGTGAAACCTTTTCTACTAACCCTCGCCTTTGGAAAGCTGTGGGAATCAAAAAGAGAGGTTTACATTTTGGTGAACCCGACATGAAACAAACAACCTAAATATCTCTTGTAGATGAAGAAATAGATTGATCAACCACGGCCGTACGGTCGTAAATTTAAAAATCACACTTTTCTTGGACATTTGTACTATTTTGCAATTGCTGGTATTTTACCATAATCATCTATACTGTGCCACAATCGACTGGTTTAATACCACAATTGATTGCAGGCTTTCATAGTTATTCTGTCCATTTCTTGTGTTCTGGTATTTTGCCGCAATCGCCCGATCATGTCATAATTGCAATAAGTTTGCCACATTTGTCTGATCCGTGCCACAATCGACAACATTTTTCCATAGTTGCCAATTATTTACTGCAATCAATAGCATTTTGCTGCACTTTCCAGTTATTTACCATAGTTGATAGAATGTTACCATAGTTGTAGGAAGATTACCGCAATCGCATGAAATATTGCAAACATCAGATCCAAAACTTCTGCCCCTTTGTTTCTAAATTGACATTCTTTTCGGTTTCTATGCAGGATTGGGTCAGAGTCACCAAGGAGAGATAAGGGTAAGTTTGGTAAGCATCATTCGTCATTTCAAAGTTACTTATATCCTTATTTTTCAAATAATCCTTTTGGTACTAACCTGTTTAAAACAACACAAAACTAAAAGGAATTCATTTTTCAATTTGGGTTTAAAAAGAACAGTGCTTGCAAAACATATCACACCTCATATTTTGGATTTGGGCTTAAAATTGACATGGGGATTAAAACTAAACAAAGGCAAAGAATCTCTTAATTTGGTGCATTAAAATTGAACAAGCAATCAAACACCTACTTTTGGGCTTAAAATTGAATATTTGTGCTTGTATGGTGGTGTAGCTTAGTTCACATTTCAAAATTTGGAGCTTAATCGATTTACCTCGTGTCTTGAGTTTTGGGTGCACTTGCACAAACTATTAGATTACAAACCTTTATACTTTTTTAGAAAGGCCTGTCTGGGGAATGTGCTTCTTCCTCAAAGAATGACCTTAAACCAGTAATCCTTCCGATCGGTATATAAACAAGCTGCGAACCAAAGTTCCATCTTATCTAGCCAAGCTCGGGTGAGGTGTGTTGATGATAGTCTGGATCGGGTGAATATCCCTAAGGAGCCAACGTGATCAATTAGGCTCTTAAGTGATTCACGAATGTACAAACCAATTGGAGAGACACTACGGTCCCTTACTACAACCTTGATTAATTAGAGGTCAACCCATTTTACCTCTGAACAGATACCCTATTATAGTGCAAGGGGTTGCAAAATTTCCCCCAAGATTCCCAACATATGTGTCCCATGGTATTTGTGTAGTGAAAGAGATCTTCACTCAACGACAACAATACCTGGAAATGACAAAAACATGGGCACCTACGTCATGGAACTTTGTGTCCTAGTAGCATGACAATTGCTACGTGAGCTAACGAACATTCAAGCATTGGGCCTATAACATTGTATTTTGAAGCCATTGACCTAGATTAATCTGATTGTTCATTGTTGAGATCTCGTGATAACCTTGCAACTTGAAAAAGTTGTAGAACATACACAGTTTTAGTCTTCATTCTTCAAAACATAGTGTCTATTGTGCTTGTTCCTTTGATCAATTGTTGAAAATGAAAAAAAAAACATCCAAACTGTCAAAACGAGTCAAACATGTTAAAGTCTAGGGTTGTCAACGTCAACTATCTCATGAATCAGAAGCCTTGTGTGTGATAAACTACCACAATCGACCAGTTATTTTACCGCAATTGGTGAAAATGAACCACTTTTGACCAGATATACTATATTCCTGTTCTAACCTAAAAACCTTGAAAGAATTCTTCATTTGGTGTCCAAAACTAGTGTCTATCCCAGGAAAATGTGAAGAACATTGTGTGAATCTCTAAACATTAAAGATTACCCTTTCCCTGTAAAGCATGATTATTGTCAAAAAAATTGTTAGTTCAAAAGCTCAGACTCGAAATATCTTGATCTCATCATATCAAACATCATCATCTTTATCAAATTGAATTTGTCCAAGACAAAGGTTGGCAAATCTTATCTTTTATCATCACCAATTTGAGATCAAGTTATATCAAAATCTGTCCTTAGAATTACCCTTGTCCAAAACATAACTCAGACTTTTCTTAGAAAGGATCCTCTTCTTTTTTTTCTTTATATCACTTGTTTTAGTTACAATACCTGGACCGCACTATGTCTCAAACAACTCATGGAGGACCTTAAACAAGGTCTAAGGCTAGAGCTCAACCTAATGAGTCATATATCAACTATTTCCCCACTTGGGAAACAAAGCAAGAGAACGATCCCTTTATGAACACCAGTTCTGCTCTATTCATTGAATAGCCCCGTGGGGCAGCCTTTTTCCAAGATATCACCAAAGAAGAACTTGAAGATGTGGAACAAGATGCTTATTCCATGAAAGTAGTTGATGCTGTTGTAGAGAGGAACCTTGAACATTACTTGGCCATGCTAATAAAGAAAGGAGTCAAACTTCCCGCTGAATTCAGTGTATCAACTATATGGCCCAAAAACCCTCTCGCAAGTCAAAACACTACTCACACTCCCCAAATACTACTTGTTGTTTCACAGATCTTTCCACCATTGGCTTTACCCACATTGACACAGACTATATCCAATCAAACCAACGATCTGACCCAAGCCAGTACATCATCTACTCAAGGCATGACAGGCTCAGAACTAAGTGCACCCATGGTCACTAGTATGCCTCCACCTTTGGTCTCATGGCTAGCACAATCAAGCTCTCATGCTATGCATTCCATGCCACCAAACACCAACTATTTTGAAACTATGCCGCTGCTGCAATCCATTCACACTAATCTTGGGATCAACACATCATGCCCGCAATGATCCATCTCTGTAGGACCTATTTATAGTCAAGGCCCACCCAAAGCTACATCTTTGCCCATTCTGACACCCATCCAACCTTTGTAACAACAACCCCAGCTTCAGTTGCCTGAAATCCAACCTCTGCAACATCAACACCAGCTTTAGTTGCCTCAATTCCAACTTCCACAACAGTAACCCCAGCTTCAGTTGCCTCAAATCCAACCTCCGCAATAGCAACCCCAGCTTCAATTGCCTCATGTCCAACCTTAGCAACAACAACCCAAGTTTCAAACCCAACCTCAGCAGTAGAAATACCTACCCCAGCATTATCAACCACAGTTTCAGTCACAACAAAAAACACATCATAACCCACCATGGACTACTCATGTCCCTCCAGTTACAAATCACTTGGTGGGGAATCAATATCAAGTCCCTAGGATGAAATCCTATGTTCCCACTCAAGGGACACAGAAGCGCAACCTCATACCCACCACAACACAAAGGAATGTCCACACGCATCAGCCTCAATATCAAACAGACATGCTAATGCAACAAATGCAAACCCTTCAAACCCAAATGATGGATATGCAAAATCAGGGGCAAACTAAATCCTATACCGTAGAGGACTTATACCCATACCCCTTTGACCATTCTCTTCAAATGTCTCCATTCCTAAACCAATTCTCGGTGCCAAAATTTGACAAATACAGGGGCAGTACCAACCCTATTGAGCATATCTGAGAGTTCTTTGCTAGTTGCATCGAAGTCACTCATGATGAGACATATCTAATGCGACTGTTCCCAAAAATTTTAGCAGGACCAGCAATGGAATGGTTCTCACATCTACCTCATGGCATTTAGTCTTGGGGAGAATTAGCTGAAAAGTTCATAGCTCACTTCCATCATAACATCGAGTGCAAGGTCAACATCAAGGACCTTTGTGACACTAAATAGAAATATGGAGAGTATTTTGTGAAATTCCTATAGAGATGGAGGAATACGGCAAACCGTATCACATATGATGTGCCTAAACCAGACTTAATAGTCATGTTTGTTGATAATTTGATCCCAGACATGTCATTCACAACATAGTTACAATTAGCTCCAAACTTCACACAACTCATCGAAAGAGGAGTTCATTGTGAGAAGAACTTGGTAAAAAGAGGAATCCTTGTAGATCCCACACAAACAAAGATAAATAAAATGCAATGGAAAAAGATAAGTGGTGGAACAAGAACAAAAATGTCACTAGTGATGGTGTCATTGATGTAAAGACAGTCAACTATGCGCAACCCAAGGTGTCACTGCAAGGCACACCTATGGAAAACCAAAACCCCACAGGGCCCACTCAACAGGCATACACTCAAAAATAACCTCACCCTGTACAAGTAGCCGCTATGTCAAACAGTCAACAATAGAATCAACGCAAACCATGGTTTCAATTCCAGCAATGAGATTTTACACCATTAGGAGAGCTGATAGAATCAGCTTTACACAAGTTGATACAATCAAACACTATCACTTTCCCAGAAATCAGGGACTTTGAACAAGATGAAAACAAACCAAGGTGGTATAATGACAAATATTTATGCAAGTTTCATCAGGTCAAGGGGCACAAAATAGCCAACTGCTACCGGTTGAAGCATGCTATTCAAGATCTAATTGACAGAGGGATCATTGATGTGACGAATACTCAAAGTAAAGGCACAACTGATCACACCATTTTCAATGATACCTTCTATTATCACAACAAGGGAAAAGCCTCCGGGTCTGGTGGACAAACCAATAAAGTTAACTATACATATGCCAATAGTGATAATGTCATAAATTGCCTAAATCCTTTAGATAACCATGTGGCCACAATCACTATCAGGGACCAAGATAACAATTGTGTTGTAACTACGTGTCATGCTAGAGTTGTCTTGCAAGGAGTACCATCCTCAGCTACTACATCAGCCAATCCCATAGAAAACTCAGATCCACAAACAAGCATAGTGGACCAACTAAAGAACACACCTACCTAGATCTCCATGTTTGACCTCTTGCACATATCTCCACAGCATAAACTGGCACATGACCAAGCACTTCAAAATGCAATTGTCCCAAGGGACATAACACCAAAAAGCTTCCAAACAATGGTCAACCATATAGCAGCTAACAAACATGCCACATTCACAGAACATGATGTGCCACCCCACAAGCCCCTACATAATGATCCTCTACACTTACTTGTCCAAATCCACAAAATTGTTGTCTGTAGGATCCTTGTTGATGGTGGAGCTGGGTTAAAAATTTGTACTCTAAAGTTAATCAAGCAACTGGGTTATTTAGAATCAAGCATTGATGTCACAAGGAGGATAAATATTAGAGGCTATGATGAAGAGGAAAGGTCCTCTAAGGGTATTATCATTCTACCTATTCACATTGGGCCTATGGTAAAAAACACTCCCTTCCAAATCTTAGATCTTGAACTAGGATACAACATGTTACTAGGGAGACCTTGGATACATGAAATGCAAGCTGTACCATCAACATACCATCAATGCATCAAGTTCCCTCACCAGGGAGAGGAGATCATCATAGAGGGAGATCCCAATCCCTTCCAACATTGCAATGTAGTCCAAATCAACACCGATAACTAGGTACCATCAAATCAAGATGCAAGCATCTCATCCTCTTCAGATTCAAATCCCAAAGATGTTACATGGGTAGCGGGAAAGATAGTCATTAACCAGGACACAAGTAACTCCTCCCTTTCAAATTCAAACCTTAAAGATGTCACAGAGAAAGTAGGAAAGATATCCATCATGGACAAGGGATGTGGAGAATATAGATATGAAGAGGCTTTTACCATCACACACATGCCTCAAAGCCCAAGGACTCACGGTATGCCACAACCTGTTATTGCAATAGAAACTCCGCAGCTGGTTCTATTTAGATGTCCACCCACAACTTTTGTCTGATGGGGAGACATAGCGGAAGAGAATCCTTTTGAGAAAGACATCAATACCTAGTTATACCAAGACTCCCCTGAGACAATGCAACCACCATTATCCTTGTCAAACTATGGTAATGGATACACAATGATACAAAGATTTGGGTATGATGGCACAACTGGGTTGGGGGCAAGACAACAAGGAATATATGAATTGCCTCTACCACCAACCTAAAGAAACACAAGGGGTTTGGGTTATGGACAACAAAGCACTAGTCTGGTGATGCAAGACATTCAAGTCAATCAAGATCAAGTAGCAGAGATGCACCAGGGGCACAACACTGAGCATGTCCTAATAAGCAACATATTAGCACAGTTGTTGCCTGCCGAAGAGGGAACCACACAATCCAAAATAAACCTACACATAGCAATCGATGATAACCAAGGAAGTGAGACATCAGACAAACATTCCATTGAGATAGACTCCCATGAGTATGAGTGGAGATCCCTCCATTATTCTGAACCATCAATCCCTTATTTTTCCCCTCAAGTTAACATTATCATAAATCTTTCAGACCTATTTGAATAGCTGACAATTACCGAACAACCCTGTATAGATAAACATGTCATCCATCAGCCTTCAAGTGGTGCATCCTCATCATAGTCTAATTTATTAGGCACCATATCAGTGGTCCCTTTTAGTCAACCTGCGCCAAACAGTAGTGAAAGTGTTTGTCTTGTACACACTAATCTTATAGCATGGGATCAATGAAGACCACCTTATCTAGATGTCTTCAAGAATGATGAGGTGATAGCTCATTTCATGGGACTAAGGGAAGGAATTCCATTAGGAGATCACAAAGTAGGATTCTCCTTTAACCTAGATAGAGTAGCATATTTTGGGGAGGAAGCTCCTCTTTCCAGTCCACAAAAGAAAAAAGAACAAAAGAGTAAAAAGCTAAAAGAAGACGTATCTTCTAGCAAAAACCTCTCTGAGGTGCTAGAAGATGGAAAGAGAGAACTCCCCCCTTAACAAAGGAGAAATCAGCACTACTAGCCAAAGAGATAGAGGAAATCAACTTGGGGGATGATAAGAACCCAAAGAACATCTACTTGGCAAGATCTCTCACCCTTGAGGGGAGGGAGTAGTTCATTAGTTTCTTCAAAGCAAGAATGATCAACTTCACATGGTCTTACTTGGACATGCTAGTTTTAGATCTAGAGTTGGTGCTACACCATCTACCACTGCTACTAAATGCCAAACCTGTCAAACAGAAGCTAAGAAAGATGCATCCTCATGTTGCATTGTTATTCAAAGTTGAACTAAAAAAGCTTTTGGATGCTAAATTCATTAGACCTATACCATATGCGGATTGGATATCTAATCTGGTACCTGTTACGAAGCACAATGGTCAAATACAAATTTGTATAGACTTTTGAGATCTCAATATAGCATGTCCCAAGGCTGACTTTCCTTTACCAAACATCGATATGATAGTGGACCTAATTGTAGGGCATGAAATGTTGTCACTTATGGATGGCTTCTCAGGTTACAACCAAATAAGGATAGCGCCAGAGGATTAACATAAAATGGCTTTCACATGTCCTTGGGGAACATATTGTTGGAATGTCATGCCATTTGGTCTAAAGAATGCTGGAGCAACATATCAGAGGGCAATGACAACCATATTTCATGATCTCATCCACAAGACAATGGAAGACTATGTGGATGACATATTAGCCAAATCAATACTCCGAAAGGACCATCTACAGGTTTTAGGACCCATCTTTGATAGAATGCAGGAATTCAAAGTCTGACTAAATCCAGAAAAGTGTGCATTTGGTGTCACAATGGGAAAATTACTAGGGTTCATAGTATCACACAGAGGAATTGAAGTGGATCCAGCAAAGGTCAAGGCAATATTGGACATGCCTCCACCATTGAACCTGAGACAACTAAGAGGTTTACAAGGAAGGCTGCAATCGATCAGATGCTTCATAGCTCAACTGGTAGACAAGTGCCACCCATTCCAACATCTATTGCATAAAGACATCAAGTTCATATGGACAGACAAATGTGAATAGGAATTTCAGATATTCAAAGACTACCTTCTAAAATCTCCTATATTGGTCCCACCAGTACAAGGTAGACCATTGCTTCTATATATCTCAACGACTGAATCAACATTAGGCATCCTCTTTGCACAACATGATGATGTAGGAAAGGAGAGGGTTGTCTACTATCTAAGTAGGACTTTGGTTGGATATGAGCTAAACTACACACCGATTGAGAAGTCATGCCTTGCAGTTGTTTTCTCTTCCCAGAAGTTAAGACACTACATGTTGAGTCACCAAACAAAATTGGTTGCACACATTGATCCTCTCAAGTACCTCCTGAGCAAAGCAGCGCTCACAGGATGACTGGCCAAGTGGGTAATGATCTTAAGTGAGTTTGACATTGAGTATGTAGACAAAAAGGCAATCAAGGGACAAGTAATCGCAGATGAACTAGTAGAGGCACCGATTCAAGACCACCAGCCTATTACCTCTGATTTTCCTGATGAATCTATCATGACATTACAACTGGCGATCAAGGTATGGTAACTTTACTTTGATGGATCATGTACAATCCATGGTGTGGGGGCAGGGATAGTTCTTATCACTCTCGATCATGATACAATTCCAAAGTCCTTCAGACTTAACTTCCAACACACCAAAAATATAGCTGAATATGAAGCGTTGGTCTTCAGTCTAAAGATATCCATTCAATGGAGAATCAAGAATCTGAAAGTCTTTGGTGATTCGTAGTTGGTCATTAGCCAAGTTAAAAATGATTACATGACCAAAGATGAGAAGCTCATACCTTACAAAGCATAGATGGAATGACTGCGCACCAAGTTTCATTACATTCTCTTCGAGCAAGTCCCAAGAGCATATAACAAAGCAGCAGATGCGATGGCTACCATAGCATCACTAATTTATATGTCAGGTAACGATACCAAATTCTAGTTTCTAGTGGAGCAACTCTTGGTGCCATCACATCAGGCATCTATCACAGAATCAATGTGTGTCCTTGTTGGTCCTGAATCCCTATGCTACCAAGATGTCTATAGCTATCTCCAAAACAATGTCTTACCTCCAAACCTGTTTAGGAACCAAAGAAAAGCCCTCATCTTCCAAGCCTCTAGGTATACAATCCTCTCTACTACTCTATATAGACAAAGTCTCGATGGAACATTACTATGATGTCTCACTTCCATGGAATCCCAGAAAGCTTTGTACGAGGTACATGAAGGAATATGTAGAACCCATAGAGGTGGCAACAACTTAGCTAAGAAAATAATCTACATGGGATACTATTGGCCCACAATAGAGATAGATGCATACAAGAATATTCAAAGGTGTAGACAGTGTCAAGTTCACAGAGACCTCATCCATGCACCTGCCCAGGAACTAAATTCCATCACATCACCACTGCTATTTTCAATGTGGGGATTTGACCTAGTGGGTAAGATAACACCTTCTTCAGCAAACGGACACAAGTACATAATAGCAGTAATGGAGTACTTCATCAAGTGGGTGGAAGAAATTCCTCTCACTTACATCACTGGAAAAAAGATAGCAATGTTCATACTTAATCACATCATTTGTCGATACAGGATCCCCCAAACAATCTTGATAGATCATGGTACCCCTTTCCAGAACAAGGATGTTGAAGACCTATGTGAATAGTTCTGCATCAAACAAGGGTTCTCCTCATTTTACTACCCTTAAGGGAATGGCCAAGATGAAGCTAAAAATAAAACAATGTTGAATATTCTGAAGAAAACAGTAAACGCATCAGGGCGAGACTGACATCTACAGCTTAGTCCCACATTATGGGCATATAGAACTAGTGTGAGAACACCAACAGGAGCAACTCCTTTCTCCCTAGTCTATGGAATAGAGGCGATATTACCCCTTGAAGTGGAAATCCCATCCCTTAGGATATCATTGAAGAACCTAGTTTCAGACGAAGACTATAGAGTGGTAAGGCTCAGTGAACTAGAGTTACTAGATGAAAGAAGGCAACATGCCTTCGACCACTTACAAGGCTATCATAATTGCCTTAGAATGAATTATCACAAGAAGGTAAAGCTAAGAACATTTGAGGTAGGAGACCTTGTCCTCATGGAAAATCAGAAGAATCATGCAGAGCGAGTCAAACTTGGTAAGTTTAAGCCTAACTGGCTAGGACCTTTTGTTATTGTCAACTCTACTCAGAGTGGGGCATTCATACTAGCAACACCAGAAGGAGATCAGCTCCCCGACGACATCAACAACATGCACTTGAAGAGGTTCTACCCTTAAAGGTCTCTATGGTTAAGGCATTTATCTACATATCCAAAAAATACCAAAAAAAATAAAAAAAATACAAAAGTTATCTTGGTGAAAATATGGCAATCAGGCGCCTTGGCGACAGCAAAAAAAAGCAAAAAAGAAAAAAAAGTAAAGAGAAAACAAAATCACTCTCTTAGTGAAAACCTGGAAACCAGGCACTATTGAGTAGGTACCTTGGTGAAAATATAGCAAATAGGCGCCAAGTATTCAAATCCAGCTTCACCATCAATGAGCTCCAAAAGCTTGAGCACACTTCAAAAGGCAAGACTGACTACCCCAAGCAATATCCATAAGCATGAACCCCTCTAAGCACCAAGCACTTACCAATGGTTAATACTGGTACACAAGACTAGGGCGCAATTCCAAATGTCATCAAAAATCCTAAAAATTGGAAAACTCATCAAAAATCCTAAAAAGATCAAAAATCAAGAGAAAATCAATCTTCATAAAAAACAATAAAAAAAATTGCAAAATCCCAAAGCAATAAAACCAACTCAGTTATCAAAGAAAGAAAGGGGCAAGTATGCCTAGTCAATCAATTGTCACAATCAGCGGCTTTGCAAATTAGCATAGGGCCCATCTGACACAGCTTGATCAACTACCAAATTGATCAAATCAAAATCTATCAATCAAAATTGTCACAATCATGAGCTTTGTGAACAAGCATTGGGCACATCTGACACAGCTTGATCAATTGCCAATATGATTAGAGAAATCAAATTTATCAATCAATATTGTCACAATCATGAGCTTTGTGAACAAGCATTTGGCCCATCTGACATAGCTTAATCAGTTGCCAACATGATCAAGCCAATCAAGCCTATCCAAAGAGTTTGAGCCAATCATGAGAATTCAAATACATCAGAGAACCACACAAAAATGTTGACTAGGTCAGTCAAGTCAGTCAGATGTTAGTCTATATTTTGGGGTTATGTTCTTATGCTACTCCAGGATCCACCATGTGAGGAGAGTAGCTATGATAGATCATGACTTATTTTATTTGATTGTTGTCTGTTGAATGTTTACTTTGATTTTAGGGCCATGATGATTTATGATAAATGCGGTAGGCGCTGTCACTTATCTGGCAGCCGCACAGTTCCACGATTTGAGCTTAACCCTGGGAAAGAATTGGACATTCCTTCTCTTTTTTTTTTTCTTGTTTGGTTTATAGAATCAAGAGCTGACAGCAATATTTAGATGGACTCTGAGTTGCTTTGGAGTTCTATCTTGGTTTCTATGGTCTTTCCCTTTATGTTGCAAACAAGAGCTCATGATGCTATCCAGATGGACTCTAGGGGCGTAGGATTTCTATCTTGTTTGTT